>CABHPH010159415.1:437-17064 GCA_902168325.1 Peromyscus nudipes | reverse complement strand
AGAAGCCAGACAGAGCTTGCAAGGTCCAAGAAGATGCAAACAGAGGACATCTAACCAAAGAGGAAGCCGGGCAGAGTTCATAATACCAACAGAAACCCAGATTGAACTTACATAGGTAGACAGAAAATAAGACAGAAATGGAGAAAGCCCAATAATAACCATTCCTAAATCCTATGTTTTAGAAGGAATCATCAGTCACGTCATAATATCGCCACAGCAGGACCAAGCTTTTGATACATGGCCTTTGGGAGACAAACTTGAATTATATCCAAACTACAGTTTTCAGATCTCCCCAAATTCCAACATTCAATCACTTTGATAAATAGCAACACCTTCTAAAAATTAAATCTATGCATAACTGTAGACAAATTTTTAAATGGTCTTATTAAATAAAAAACACGGAGCCAAATATAGGGGTGAAAGCCTTAGAGATCAGGGAAATAGGGAAAGCCACCAGCTAACCTTACCTCACCAACTCTGCAGCTTCCAAATGCGAGTTACTTCCTGTCTACCCATGTCTTTATATGCCTTGCTTTTCTGCCCTCTCATTGGCTCTTAGACCAGCTACCTCACTTCCTTGTCATTGTCTGTACAGACCTCCAGGCCTCTATGGTTGGTACTGGGAATAAAGGCGTGTATCACCACACTTGGCTCTGTTCCCTAGTATGGCCATGACCACACAGAGACCTTGCCTGCTAAGTGATCGGATTAAGGGTGTGTGCTGCCTGACTTTGTTTACTTAAAATGACTGGCCTTTACCCCCTGATCTCCAGAGAAGCTTTATTTATCAAAGTACAAATTAAATATCACCACATTTCAGCACAAATAAAACATCACCATACAAACATTCACATAAAAACCAGGTGACTAGCCAAATGGAAGAACACATAAAGAAAAGTGAGTCAAAAGAAACCCCCAGAAGTAACATGACCTGGACAGCATCAGTACCCCTATGGGAGGACCTGGAAGAAGAGTTCCACTCTTAAAGGATCTGAGAACTGCAGAACTCATAATGCCAGTTTGAGGATGGGGAAAGGAAAGGAGATGGTTCTGTTGGGCTAAAGATGATGAATGGGAGAGTTTTGTAGTGAGAAGAGAGAGGAGCAAAGAAGGCAAGCTTCAGTGAACCTTAGAAACTGCCCTATCAGGCACATTTTATCAACGAGGCCCCACATTGAAAAGAAACTTCTCTTGGGTAGTGATAGGCAGGATAGGTAGTTGAAGAAATTCCAAAGGAAGGATGGAGTCTTCCTTGGGAATGACAAAATTAAAAACACTTAGTTCATTTAAAAATAAGCACAGTAATTCACATAGAAAGTTAAAATTCAATAATTCTGGGTGACTTGTTCTTCCATTTTGTATATGACTTGACAAGCAGAGAGTCTTACCCCATAGTACTTGTGAAGTAAATTACTTAAAATTAGTCATTGGATCACTACAAATATATTTAGGAAATATTGCAAACTATGGGGATAACGACTACTCTCTCTCTCTCTCTCTCTCTCTCTCTCTCTCTCTCTCTCTCTCATGTGTGTGTGTGTGTGTGTGTGTATGTGTGTGTGTGTGTGTGTTAGGCAGATTTATGGGAGGATCTCATGTAGTCCAGGCTTGCCTCAAACTCACTTTGTAGCCACAAAGGACATTGAATCCCTGATCCCAAATGTCCCCATGTCCTAATTGCTGGGATTATGGGCACTGTTCCACACCACTCAGTCCAGAACTCACAATTTCTACTGATATTGGAAAGGAATTAGCTATGGCTCCTAGAATGCTCGTTAGAGAATATTTATCTAAATTGTTTGGGTTCAAATGGCTATTTTATGTCCATGATCATGAAAATATTTTTCAAACATACAGGACATTTTAAACATAGAAAAAATAAGCACATATATCTATATCTGTCATGCACTTGCTTTTTCAAGTTGGTCCTTTAATTATATACACTTAAATAATCCAGAGCTGAACAATTAAAATGTGGAGCTCAGGAGTCTTCATTCTCAAAGCTCCATGGCTGAGTCATGTGGAAACTATCATTTAGCATTGGTTACTTCAAGTACTGGATCGTTATTTAGCTACTGCCGTAAGTCAGCTAAATCTCAGACTCAGACTGGCAAGGGAACCTCTTATTTGTATACCCCATTACTGCTGATCCTCAGGGAAAGGACCCCACACTGGAATAAGAATTCCAATTTAAATACTAAATCTATTTAAATATTTAAATCTAAATTTAAATTTAAATCAGAAAGACACCGATTTTAGCAATTCTTTTTTAAAATTCTGGAGACTGGAGAGACGGCTCAGGTGACCAACCAAGTGCTTTTTCGCAAGCACCAGGTTCCATCTGGAGAAACTGCATGAAGGGGCTGGGTGGAGTGATGCATGCTAATAATCTCAACCCTGAGTGGACAGGGACAGGAGTGTACCTGGGCTGGGTCGCTGGCCTGCCTAGTTCAACTGGGGAGTTCCAGACTATAGAGAGACCCTGTTTCAAAAATATAATCAGTGATCGAGCCTGACAAGTGGCATCTATGGTTGACCTCTGACCTCTGTCCTACACCTTACACATAACACATGCAGCCATGTGAGTGGCATACACACATAGTCCTGTAAACACACACACACACACACACACACACACACACAGTATTTATGAAATACCTCATCATTCTGCTCATGCTTCCAGGAAAAACCTCTCTCTACCTATCTACAGTGTTTTCCACATGCCAGGAGTTGGCACAGCCCTGCGTAAGCCGTCAGTTTGGGGAGTGACCATTTATTCCCAGTATAGATACAGTGACTTTTCCCTAAGTTCCTGGCATTAGTGCAAAAGGCTACCTGGTACTCACTAGGTGCTCACTATACTCCAAAAATAAATTACATATGCAGCAGCTTCTGTGACATACAAATGTCATGGACTAGAAAATGTCAGTGAAGAACATGTATCATAACACTTGTTTACACTCAAGTGTTTTGTGATTCCACTATCCTCTTGTCCACCTGCTGAAAATACTCATTCAAGAAGAGAAGCTTCCACACTGGTGTGAAACTGACATGTCTTTTCCTTTCTGTTCTACAGTGCCTGACAGTTGTCAGCCTGGTGTGTGTTTATGGTGTCCTTCCTCCTCCTCCTCCAAAAGGCATTTCTGAGGAAGTGCTTCCCTCTGAACTACCAGACTTCCCCATGGCAGTCTCTAAGGGGTGCGTGAGAGGTAAAATTCCGGTCTGTTCACAGGAAGTCATGGCAGATGCCAACACCCTGCTCAACCCGGGAGGGCCTGCACACTGCTGTTCCGGGCAGTGCTGATGCACTGAGTGGCTGTGAATGGAAACAGTGTGGCTCTGGTCTTTCTGGT
Organism: Peromyscus nudipes; assembly: GCA_902168325.1. Taxonomy (NCBI): domain Eukaryota; kingdom Metazoa; phylum Chordata; class Mammalia; order Rodentia; family Cricetidae; genus Peromyscus; species Peromyscus nudipes. The sequence continues at coordinate 13,711 of CABHPH010159415.1, read as the reverse complement.
CCATTTCATATTGTATCATCTTGGGCTTTTTTCTTTCCCTACTGGTTTAAGTTTATTTCACTCAGATTTCAAACTGTTCCTTGGATCTTTTGGTGCATGTAAAGTATGCCACCGGTTTAACTTAGAGCACGTATATTCAAATGTTATCTAGATGACACAGTTGTGGAACCTGGGCTTGGGGTTTGCTGAAAAATAATACAGGAGTTGTTAACAAAATAGTGTTTTACTCTGTAAATGTAAGATATTATAGTAGCATTTATTTCTAACATGAAACAATGGACATTTTGTGTTTATAATGTTTCATCAAAAATATACTTTTAAGATCTGGGGAGGTAGCTGAGTCAGTGGTTCAGAGCACTTACTGCTCCTGCAGAGGACCCCAGTTCAGCTTGCAGTACTCATATAACTCCAGATCTAGAAAATCCACTGCCTTCTTCTGGCTTCTGTAGACACCTGCACACGTCTGGCACCACCCCCTATACACCAACACACACACATACACACACACATACACACACACACACACACACACACACACACACACACACACACACACGAGGAGTCTTTCAAAATATACTCTTAGGAAAATTTGCTCATTTGAATTTAGTAATCATTTTTTGTTGTGTTTTAGTAAAAGTGAGAAAAGCTGTTCCCAACTTACAGAGGAGACAGCCTGCTCAGCATGTCTTTAGTTAACTAAGTTGGAATACAAATTTTATTTGTAAGAGTAAGTTGTCTCTCCAAAGTAAGATTATTTTTGTCCACTTAAATAACCATACATAAAATATTTATTGTTTTTGTTTGTTTGTTTTTTTGAGACAGGGTTTCTCTGTGTAGTTTTGGTGCCTGTCCTGGATCTCACTCTGTAGACCAGGCTAGCCTTGAACTCACAGGGATCTGCTTGCCTCTGCCTCCACGCCACCACCACTTCCTGCATAAAATATTTAATAGCTTCCTGTCTTCCTTGTCCCTAGTCCATCCTCTACATTCATCTTATGCTCTATTTCACTCATCTATTTATCAGTTGACAAATAGTTAGTTAGTTCATGTTTATATTTTTGTTATTGGGAATAATGTTGGTACAGGTCCCATGGTAAAACTCTGGGCAGTATTCCGAGGAACACTAGGCTGTTTTCCCTAGTGGGTGCACATTTTACTTTCCACAGAGGGGTCTGTGGGGGCTGCTGTTTCTGTACTGCTCACCATCTCTTGCTGTGGGTTGTGTTTTTGTTGTAGCCCTCCCAGGGGTTTGGAGGTACAGCTCACTCTGGTCTTAATGTGAAGGTTCCTGATGGGCATGTCCAGCTAGTATTGCCATAGAGCAAAGGCTGGCTTCAAAGTTGCCATCTGGCTCTAGCTGGTTGGTCCCAAACTGGTGATCTCCCTGTGTCTGTCTTCCAAATTCCAAGATTACAAGCAACTGCCACAGCAACTTGTTTTGAAAAGCTCTGTTCAAAGTAATACAACAAATATATCTTATATCTTGTTTTGAATTTATTATGTTTACAATGTAATTCACAAAATGTCCTACAACTAGGTTATTGCTCTAACCTTTATATTCTCAACTGTTCAAAATAATATGCATTCATTAAAATTAATACAATCATTGAGTTGGCTTTATAAGACAAATTTTCCTTTATCTGAAGTCATTTGTTGATATGAGGGTAACAGGTCAAAACTAGAGCTAAGAATAAACCACTTTAACACAGAGCTATTCAATGGCTAGAAGTAGGGCTTAGAAACCCACTGATTGAAGATAATGCTTTCATGTAAGTCACACATCAAAATCTGGGACATAGATAATAAATGTATTTTAAGAATATAAACAAAATATTGTATTTTAAACTATTAGGCAGGTAGAAATGCGACATTTAGAAGTGGAGAAACACCATGACTTCCATTTGGGTCTTCATGCAATTGGCTTTTGCAGTACCATCTTCTATTGGCTTTGGGGTTAAAGTATCTTATTTATAAATTATTTAAAAAATGCTTCACTACTTTGAAGTTTGAATAGAATTCCCATTCTCCAACTCTTTTTGACATTTTCAAAATTAAAATAAAAATGAGTCATTCTTCTACAAAGGGACCACTACATAGCACCCAGTGCACACTCACGATGGACACTCCTATCTACTTCGGTCATCTCTTAAATGGCAACTCAGAACTTCCCAGAAAATACAGAACTGAAGACCCTGGGAGACTGTGTGAACTCATCTCTGGCAGGAGAGCCATCCGTTCGTTACCTCCTGTGGTTGAAGTAACTCACCGGGTCACAGAAGAGGCTGCCGTTTCTCGTCCCTGCAGGGTGACAGCCGCAAGGCTTGCAGACATCGAGAGCAGAGGGATCTGCACCAACAGGTCGGTAAAAGTAATCCTGGCACGACTCACAGTTTCTCCCTGTGTCGGGATAGGTTATCCATTATGACTCATAATTCATTACAATCGACTGCATAATTCAAGATTAAAGACTGTATTCCTTTGAGGAAATTCTATAATTTTCGGGACGTCCATTTTAATGCACCTTTCATCTCTACCTGCCAATTTAGTGATCCGGAGCATATGAAATGGTGAACCTGTTCCAAATGGTGCTTTACCCCATTAAACGCCCATCTGTTATACCATACCACACTTCTGAGAAGTTTTGCTTTATAAGGGAGCATACATTTTAAAAGAATCCATTTCTAAACTTAAAATTGCATTCCTATGGCCAGGTACTTATTCCTAAAGCAGAATGTAAGCAATTGCTACACATGTGGCGATGGCATCTACATCAGTGGGAGGAAGTGGGAATGCTGCATCACAAAGGTTTGTAGAGAGCCATGGAGCTAACGTAGTCCTAAGGCCCATGCAAGAGGACTTGAATCTGATACCTGGTACAGACAAAAACAGCCAGGCACATGGGGCGGCACACACCAATTACCCAGTGACAGATGGGTCCCTGGGGCTCACTGACCAGCCAGGCCAGCCAAATGAATGAGTTCCAGGCAGAAAGAGATAAGGTGGAGGGTGACTGAAGAAGACAGTTTATGGTAACCTCTGATCTCCACATGTATACACATGGCCAACACAATATACATGTGGTTACACAGATGCACACAAAAATTATAAAGATGTATTTTTCAGAAGTAAACTATGAAAAATGGAGAATGCTTTTAATATGATGGATTGTTAAGCAGTTAACAATTTTTAATGCTTCTGTTAGTTATTTTTTACTTCAAGTATCAGAATAAGGAAATTAGCTATATTTATACATACCAGATAAATCTTGCATTAAGTATTAGAAGAGCCTTATATATTCAGTGTGCAACATAGTTCCTATGGATTGCAGCTTATTAAGCAGACTTTCCTCTTGCCATTTTATGGATAAGAACCTAACTTCTTAGTCCATTATATTTGTATTATATTTCACAAACACTGATGCCACTTGCGTCTGCATTTAATTAATTAATTAATTAATTAATACTGCTTTTCAGAAAACAGTGCTTTTAATAGCTGCTAGAAACTTCTTGTATCATAGGACCTACAGAGAATATTAATCACCTTCTGTATTTATAACCTATTTTTTACAGTGTGTGTATGTGTGTGTGTGTGTGTGTGTGTGTGAGAGAGAGAGAGAGAGAGATAGATAGATAGATAGAGAGAGAGAGAGAGAGAGAGAGAGAGAGAGATGGACATGTGTGCACCATTATATGCCTCAAAGGACAGGCTGTAGGACCCCTTCCTCTCCTTCCACCATGTAGGTTGGAAGACCCAGCTCAGGGGGGTTAAGGCTCTCCAGTGAGCTCCTTTTCCTATGAGACATCTTGTTGATCCATATATTTATATCTTAAAAAGATTATTGGTTTCTGTGTAAAGTCTGAGTAAATGTAACATGCCCATGTGTGAAACCAGACACAAGGAAGACAGGAATGTATGACTTACTATGAGGATATATTCAAACTGAACTAGGCTAAGCTATCAAAATCAGTAGTTCAGTCAATGGTGTGAATCCTTTTGGAGGAACACTTTCCTGCAAACGTACAATGAAGGACTGTTTCTGAATGGAGAAGGTTTGATGAAACAGCTTTTGTCTTTAAACTTAACAGTGTGAAAGCTCATTCCCAAATAGGATAACTGTGTCATAATTTAAAATATCATGCATCTAGAGACAGGCACCCACGGCCCCACAGGCTGAGCCAGTCATTCTGGATTCAGGATTACCTGTTGTGTGATGCTGGCAGTCGTCACAGACTCCTCCACTGCCTCTGCTGTGCTCCAGAGGAAATGGGTCCACAGAAGCATCATAATGGCAGCTTCTGGAATGGCTGTTGCACAGACAAGGCTTACAGTTGAATGCATGAACACCATCACCACTGTGGAAAGGCTTGTCATTATAAAGAGGCAAGCAGCGATCACACTGCAACGATAAAATGTCAGAAGAAATACAACGCCATGTCTTTTTTATTCAGGTACGCATCACTGTCAGGGAATGTAAATTAAAACTTGTAAGTGAAGAACCCCTGACTATTTTGTCTTTTAAACTATTTTATAAATCAGAAAAAGGCATGGCTTAGGATTCTTCTACAACCTTTAAAGTTATGTTGAAATATTAAAATCTCCCCACTCTGAGCTCTAAGAAATCACAAACAGTAAAATGAATATTAACTTATCCCCCTATAGTCTCAAACTCTGCAGTGAATTGGGAAATGAATTGATCTCACTCTTTGTAAAGAATCTCATCAACAGTACTTTGAAGAGTGTTTGATGGCCTTCATCTCATCCACGCTTTGGTATGCTGACACAATCCTTCCCTTTGCTGTTCTGTGGTATATCACCATGTTCATTCTGTTTCTTGAACACCTGTGTTGTGAAGTGTTGTCTAAGCTGGTCACTAACAAAGAGGTAATACTACACCTACTTGCCTGCCTGAGAAAGGAAATGGCATCGGTTACTGATCCTATATGCATAGTTTAGATGGCAGCTCAAGGACTGAAGACAGATCAGCTGAGTATGCAAAGTAAGGAAGTAAAAAACCAGTATCATTGATGATTTAGGACCAATAAATCCAAATATTTGCAAAATACAATTTCTCCTTGAACTTGTACAGAGTTCAGCAATTTCTTCCTTTATATTTTTAAAAAAAATAAGAATTCTCTTTTCCATTGTGTTCCTATTTCACAGTATACTGAACATTTTAACATGAAGCAAAGGCTGGGTTTCTCTTCTGCTTAACTGAGGAGGGGGAAAGCAAACAGAGAAGAAAATATGAAGGCTACATAAACATCAGGCCTCAATGTCCAGATACAGGGGAGTGGAACTATAGTCATTCATAAAGAATGCACCCCTGGATTTCAGTCAGTTTTCAGGGTTTTCTAATACTCTTATAGTGATGAAATTCTTTTTTAGCTATAACTACTTCTATGTCGTGGGCTGGAGTAGCTGGCCTCTTTCCTTCTCCCACTGTTCTCTAGATGGTCATGCTATATCCCCATCCTTTGTCCTCTAGTGACACCTGTGTCATATTCCTGTCCTGCATTGCAGCCTTGGCTCCCTTACAACCCTCCCCTAGCATAGATATATGCTAGATATCTATTTTTATACTGCCCACACTGTCTACATAGTAAGAGCAGAAAGGTAGTTGCTAAGGTGATAGCTGAAAATTCACATCAAACTCTGATACAAGTGTCCAAATAAATCTCTTCTTGGAAGTATTTAGGGAACACTCAATAGCAGGCTAATGTTTGCACACAGTGTTCATGATCAGCTATGATGAGATCAGCCTCGAAAAGGCACTTGCAGCTAGAAAACAAACTCTTTTAGTAAAACAAAGACACAGCTAACCACTGCTAGTTACAGGTCTTTGGCCACCTGAGATTTTGAGACAGAGTCTTGCCTAGTAACCCAGATTAGCAATGAACTCACTATGAAATCCAAACTGGCCTTGAACTCACAGTGATTCTCCTGCCTCAGTTTTCCAAGTGCTGAAATTATAGGTGGGCACCATGACACATTAGCAAGAAAGAAAGGAAAAAGAAGGAAGGAAGGAAAGAAGGAAGGAAGGAAGGAAGGAAGGAAGGAAGGGAGAGAGGGAGAGAGAGAGAGAGAGAGAGAGAGAGAGAGAGAGAGAGAGAGAGAGGACTTAAATGTTCCCTAACTGGCAATAATCATACACCAAACAAACATTTCAAAATAAATGTTGGCATTAGTTGCAGGCTAGATGTCAGAAAGTATAATTATTGTTGCTTATGACTACAAAATAAAAGGCCACCGTAATGTGTGGTATGTGCTCTCAATATGCTAAACTTCAGGTAGGCATTTAAAGTGAATTTCCTCCCATCAGTATACAAGTGGATGAATATACTGTGGCTTATGGACACAGTGGAATTGTATTCAGCTGTACAAGGAATGGAATCATGCCATTTCCAGGGACATGGTGGAACTCCTGTTAAGTGAAATAAATTGGCACAGAACGACAAAACGGCACATCCACGATGATGCGTGGAAGCCACACAGGTGATGAAGCAGCACAGAGGTCACTGAAGCTGTGGTGTGCCAGGAGGAGACTTGAGGTTAACTAGGTAATGGACACAGGAGTGTCCCTCAAAGAATAAGGCCTACTAATGTTCTTTATCATTATGGCATTGGCCATACAAGTTAGGAGACACCATCAACGCTCCTGAATGAAGTTAGCTCTTAAATCTACTTCACACCTGTAAACTCTGGTTTCTTCATCTCTAAAGGGAAGATAAGTTACTTTTACCACTGACCAAAGTGGTTTAGGATGGGGATAATACTTAAGTAATGTCCAAAATTAGTCCTAGAACATATTAATTCAGAATCAGAGGTTATAGGATGGAGGATATGGGGAAGGGGTATGGGAGGGGAAGACATCGAGGAGGAGGCAAAAGACAAAGAGATTAGAAGAGAGAGGGTTTGAAAGGAGGAAGAGGAGAAGAAAGGGGAAGAATAGGAGGAGAAGGAGATGAAAAAACAAAGGAAGGAGAAAATTAGGTGAGGGAGAGGAGAAAACACCCAACAGAGACTGGATGACTCCAACGGAATATATAACACAATGTTTTGGAAATGTGGTCATTGACCCTTGAGGATTCTGCAAACTGCAAGGTACTGGCCCATGATTTACTCAGACCATGTGGTCTACAGAATAGATTAAAAAGTAAAATACGAAGGAGCATTATTTCTGGGTCATTTTTATCATGTGTATCTAAACCAGCAGAAACTTCATAGAACTCTACTTCTAGGAGTCATCAGATGCCAATGGGATGCAACTGTCTCAAGTGGCTGTGGACCTAGAGGAGAGGCACTCTACTTGAATAAAATTAAGAACAGAAGAAAACTCAACTTCTGGTTCTTGGGATTTGAATAAAAAAAATGAACTTCCAGAGTTGCCTTGCCCAGGTCCAACACCCATACAACCATGCTCATGTCTTCAGCCATGCAACCATGCTCATGTCTATACTTGTGAAACTCTGCTGCATTGTAAAAACTTAAGGAAAGGCAAAATTATACTGCATGAAAACAATCTCAAGCTTGCTTTCTATTAAAATTTTTCTTTGTTGCTGTTTTGTTTTGCTTTACTTCAAAAGAAATCTTATTGAAAGTATTTTCTTGCCCTAAAGTGATGTTTCAAATTGTACTTTCTTCATAAAAGTTGGTGGAGAACAGTAAGGATGCAGGCATGTGGCCTTGTCACACTGGTCACATGTGCAGTTTGTGTTCCACAAAGTAACCGCAGGCTGAATGTGGGGAGGCGCTTGCTAGAGTTGGAGGAGCAGATCCAGCAAAACAAGGCCTCTGATGTCCATGGAAACAACACTGTTTTTTCCTTTCACTTTTGATCCAGATTCTTTTTTTTCCTTATTTGATATTTTGTCCTCATTTTCAACCTACAAGCCACTACCACAAAGCCTTGTGATAAGACTGAATCAAATGCTGTATCAATGCTCCCAAAACACAATCGTGGCTTCCTTGATGTTTTCAATTAAAGAGGAATTTTGCTACAGACTTGTGGAATGGTTTTGATCCTGGTCACTACTTATTATTCGAACAGCTAGGCTTCCTTTGGCATACAGCTTTAAAACATAGGCGAAATGGGTAACATTATGTTTCCTGATGAAGATAAACACAGTTATCAGTTTGGGCATTTTAACACTGAAAATACCATAGTCACAGGAATTCATCAAGATAATTAATTAGTACAAATCTACCTCTAGGATAGCTATTTACTTTCCCATCAGAGCAACACATGAGCCTGTTTCTGCACTTAGAAACTTCTCTGTTGAATTGCTTCAAATTCATAGGAAAGAATTGACATCTTGAGATGTGTTTATTACACTAAAAAGAATGAAATGTTTTCCATGCCCAAAAGTAAGCATACATCTCAACTTAACACAATGCAAATACTTACAAATACAGATGTGAATTCATAATATGGCTTAGATTTTAAAATCAAGTAGCATGTAGCATATAATCCTATTTTCCAGATAAAGGGGGTTTCATTGCTGTATACAGCCAACTTGAAGAAGATAAAGAGAGACATTACAGGTTTACCCACAGTACAAATAATATCAAGTCTGAAAGTAGCTCTACATACTACTTGTTGGGATTATCTTATGGGTAGCATGGAAAAGTGGCTTCTATATGTGGTGATATTTTATTTGTGCTCTAACAAATAAAACTTATCTGGGGATCAGAGGACAGAGCCAGCCACTAGATTAGACATAGAGGCCAGACAGTGGTGGCACACACGTCTTTAATACTATCACTCAGTAGGCAGAGATTGGACTGGATCTCTGTGAGTTCAAGCCCACACTGGGAACAGAGCCAGGTGTGGTGGCACACACCTTTAATTCCAGCACTTGAGATCTCATATCTTTGCTTGGGAAGGACACACACCTTTAATCGCAGGAAGTGATTGCAGGAAGCAGAAAGGTATATAGGGCTTGAGGACCAGGAACTAGACACTTTTAAGCAGTTCAGCTGAGATACTTTCCAGGTGAAGACTCAGAAGCTTTTGGTCTGAGGAAAGAGGATCAGCCGAGGAGTTGGTGAGGTGAGGTTGGCTGTGGCTTGTTATATCCCTCTGATCTTTCACTTTCATCCTAATATGTGGCTCCAGGTTTTTTTTATTAATAAGACTTTTTAAGATTTGTGTTACATTTATATTTTATGGCTAGTTTTTCTCCACAGTGTATATTTATTGCAATATATCACAGTGTTTTTGATAGTTGATGTCTTTTTGAGGAAGGATAGTCAATTTTCTTTAAGGGTGAGGTTCCGGGTAGGTGAGTCATCTCCATATCCAAGAAGATAAATTGGACTTTGTGGGTTATGGAAGGGATGGCATGAAGTTGGGAAGGGGTGAAGAGGTATGGGTGGATCTGGGAGGAGTTAGGAAGGAATGGGAGATGAAGATTCTCAAAAAACATTGTAAAGACTTCTCAAAGAATTATTTGAAAATATATTAAAAATCAGATGAACTATATATATTTTATTTTCAAAACCTTTATGAGAAATAAAATACAACTACATGTATAGCTACAAGAAAAGTACAGAGAATTTGCATTGTTTGCACCTAATACCTAAGAAAATTAAAATGTTCCCATTTTAAATGACATGCACACAAGTGGCAGAGGGTGACACAGTTTTTTTCCTTTTTAAGGACATGTAGGATGAGAGCCCTAATCAGGTACTGGTGAACATGATATGATGCTCTTTGAAAGTTTCATACATGCAATCACTGTAGCTTGGTCATATCTACCTCCTACTCTTTACCTCAGCTCCCATCCTCCAACACACCTCAACTTCACGTCTTCACCTTCTCTTTTCTTTTATAACCTACATGTACAACGTGAGAACTGGGAGGATGGACAGGAGGGCTGTGGAAAGTTGACTTTGGACACGACATGGCTGTTGAATACACAAACTCACTGCAGGTGTGATCCCTGCCCAAGACCTACACAAAAGCTAGACAGTTAAAAATTGCAGCATGAGGTGGGGAGAGACTCCTGATGTCCCACCCATCACCAAAGAGCTAAAGGCATTTGATGGCTGATGGAATGGGGAGGATCAGTTTGTTTGACTGGTGAAGGGACACTGATGGGTTTCTCATACCCATGTATAAAAGCACAAACACTAATTGGACCCAGTGGATTATAAAGAATGATTAGGATGTAAATTTTTTCAAAGCAATGTTACAGAAATACAGATTTTGAGAAACAACTACCTACATTTTAATTTTACAATTTATTTTAAAACATACCCAACTGAAAGACTTGGTGACATCAGTTTTGGTCTCCTATTTTATGGATAATACTATTAACCGTTTATGTTATGTACTAAAAGAGAGGGGTGAGTTTGTTGTCTATACTTTGATTTGAATATTTTATAAACAGTTACAAAACTGTTAATGGTTGACTTCATATGTACACTTGCTCATTCTACTCAGCTAAGAAGGGAAAACAATAGCATGGAGATGGAATAGTAATTAATGAGGGCTTTAGGAGTGGGTTTTTGAACTGCCTTCTATTTTTTCTAGCAATGATTTTACTATTTTGTATTGAGAAATCATTCTGCCATCTCCTGAAGCACATGGTTTACTCCTCTTTTCTTTTCACATCATCCCGTGGCTCATTTGTGAGTTTTAGTTGTGTTTCAGACTAGTCTATAAGAGCCTGGTTCTTCTCAAGATGTTTCTGGATATTCAAATTGCAAGGTTAGAGGATGGCTCCATCACAGTCAAGGATCTCGATGGCTCATCAGTTCAGGATTCTTGCCCAGTTTTCTCTCAGGTTATGGCTTTTCCAAAACTTTGTTTTTTAAATGTTCTGTTCAGATTCTGGGGAACTCATTTATTAGACTTCTTTTCTGCAAGTATTTTCTCCCTGTCAGTGGCTTATCCTTCATTCTCTTCTGCAGATGAGCAGGTTTGACTTGAGGCTCAGTTTATTGCATCTTCTTTCTTTAATCATATCTTTGTTTCTATATCTATCTAAAGAGCCATAATCATACTTAAGGTCATACAGATTTTCTTCCAGGTAACCTTCTGAGATTAATTTTACATTGAGGGACTGGACTCATTTTGAGTCAATGTTTGTAGAGTATAAAACTGTGTTACATGTATTTATTCAATTTTAGAGTGGGATATCCATTTATTCTCATGCCATTTGTTGACAATATTTCCTATCTTCCACTCTATCACCTTTACTAATATGTCAAAGATAAGTAGACAGTGCTGTGGGTCTGCCTTTGTGGTCTGCATTCTTTTCCATTGATCTGTTTCTGTATTTTGTAGCTGATAGCTCATTGTCTTGCAGTAGCTTTATAATAATAATTATTATAGCCCTAATTTTCTTCTCCTTAACATAGTGTGGGTTATTCTGGGTCGTCAGACACTCCATGGAAACTTTAGAATTGACTTGTGATACTTGTTGCTGTTCTAAGTGAAATTTCATTGAGTCTATAGAGTAAAACTGACACCCTAATGGTATTGAGTCTATCTATGGAACAGAAACATCTCTTATTCAATCTTTGATGTCTGTCATTAGAAATGAGTTTTCATCACCATAGATCTTGAACCGATTTTGTCAGATTTATACATAAATACTTCTTTTCACTAAGTGCTAATATATAATGTTTTGGTTCTAATTCAAATCCCTCTTTATTGTTGCTGAAATATAGTAATGTGATAGACCTAATTCATCTCATCCCTGTGTCCTGCAGTCCATGCTATGGCTCAATAATTCTCAGAGCTGTTTTGGTTATTTTTTATAGATTGTCTACATGGATGATCATGTCAATTGTATATAAGTACAGCCTCATTTCTTCTTCGCAAATCTGTACATCTTTTCTTATCTTTTATTTTTAAAAGTGATTTATCTTCATTTTATGTTTGAGTGTTTTGCCTGCATGTATGTATATGTACAAGAGCAGTGAATGCTCTTAACTGCCCAATCAGCTCTCCAGTCCCGTGTGTGTGTGTGTGTGTGTGTGTGTGTGTGTGTGTGTGTGTGTTTGTGTGTGTGTGTTATTTAATAGATTTTTTGTTCCTGTTTTTTAAATGTGGAATGCTTTACAAAATTGTGCCATCCTTACAGAAGGGCCATGGTAATCTCTGTATTGTCTCACTTTTAGAACTTCTTTTATAATCCAAGGACTAGTAAGTGGAGCCATTCACACACTTTGTTTTGAATCTCAGCAGGAAAGAGTCTTGCTTCTCATTATGGTGTGTCACATTTGCTATGGATTTTTGTTAGTAGGTGTTGAGTTTTGCCATGTGCTTCACTCCATTTGTTCCTATATTCTACGGCTTAGCTGTCAAAACTTATCTGAAACTTGGTTAGTTCTATAGCAGAGCTTGGAAATGAACCATCAATGGGGAGTCGTGTCTTTATCATAAGAATATATTAGTTTTCAGAGAAAGGAGAGAATGGGTTGTTGCAAAACACCTAGTCCAGTAAGTCCTCTCCCTTCTCTCAGCTGGCAACTGCTTGATGCCAGGAGTTGAAATTGCACAAGGTTCTTACATAAGTTCAAAAGCTACCAGTACCTTGCTCTTGGACTTCCAGAACCATGAGCCCAAGCTACCTCTTGACTTTATGCATTACCCAGATCCACGTTTTCTGTTACAGCAGAAAATGAGCTATAACGTCACATTAGACATTATTAGTATGTTGGTGTGATGCATTGTGTTAACTGATAATCAAGTCTTGCAGTATCCCAGCCTTGCATGCCTGGGATACATTCCTGTTGCTTGGGGTACAGATGCTTTTTAATTTCATGAAATTGCTTTTGTCAATCTCTGAATGACCTATGTTCTATTTAGAAAGTGCCTCCCTACACCAATATCTTGAAATGTTTTTCCTACTCTTCCATTAGTTTTGGAGTCTGTGTCTTATATTAAGGTCAATGACCCAGTTATACCACTCGTGGATGTTCACTCAAATGGCTTCAAGTCAACGTGTCATAGAGACACTTGCACAGCAGTGTTTCCTGCAGCACTATATACAACAGCTGAGTTATGGAGCCAACCTGGGTGTCCAGCAACAGAGGGGTATGTAAGGGAAATGTAGTGTATATTTATATCTAGAAAAATTTACAGTCATAAAAAGGAATGAAGTTACATTGTTGGTGGGGAAATGGATACAACTGGACATAATCATATAAGTGAATTAAATCAGTATCAGACATGTAAGTATTATATTTTCTCTCCTGTGTGGGCCCTAGACTTATAAATCACACTTACATACATACACATCACACATACACACACACACACA
>CABHPH010159414.1:14366-33132 GCA_902168325.1 Peromyscus nudipes | reverse complement strand
AGAAAGAAAGAAAGAAAGAAAGAAAGAAAGAAAGAAAGAGAAAACAGGGGAAGATTGGAATTCATGGACAAAATCCGTGTGACCGAGAAACAAACACAGGAAAAATGCTTCAACTTTTCAGCATTAGGAAAAGTGTGGATTAAAGTACCAATGAAATCTTGTCCCCCACAGACTGTCAGAATGAAAGGGGTTACAGCGCCCCCTGCTGGCCAGGGTCAGAGTGAAGGATCTGCTCCTGGGGCCGCAGAGGCTGTGGTCCAGGAGACCGCGAGCCTGACTCAGAGACCAGGGATGCAGGTCCTAAGATGATGCTGTTAACCTGGGAATAACCAAAAGCTTTCTCCGGGTGCTTCTGAGCTGATGCTGTCTACCCCACCCCTTCCCCTTCCTCCTTCCCCTCTTCTTCCTCATCCCTTTCCTCCCTCCTTCCCCTTCTCTTTCTTCCTCACACCCTGCCCCCTTCCTTCCGTTTCTACCTTCCCATTTCTCTCCCTTCCTCCTCCTCTTCCATTTCCTGCTCCTCTCCCCTCCATGTCCTCTCCTCTTCCTAGTCCATCTTGCCCCTCCTCTCCCTCCTCCTCCTCTCCCTCCTCCTCCTCTCCCTCCTCCCTTCTCCTCTCTGTCCTCCTTTTTAGTAAAAGGTACCTCTTCAAAGAAGCTTTTAGGGAAACCCTAGTCCCGTGGAATGACAAAGCAGTGTGGCGGTTGAAGTTGGGGACGGAGGGTTCCAGCCTCTTTCCTCACATCTCCATCACAGAGTCAAGGACTCTCCCCTGACTCCACAGAAGGAATCACTGAATAGCCCACACGGGGCGGGAGTTGGCTGAGGCCACACAGCTCGGGGTGACTGGTGTCAGCATTCCTGCAGTGTGACGCCATGCTGTCCAGTCCTTGTCATCGACAGGACCACCCAGAGTCCTCCGTGGAGCATCTCCACGGACCCGGCAAAGTGCGTGCTTGCCAACTACTCATGTTGCCTAGCACAAGGTGACTGAGGGATTGAGAGCTGACAAGAGATGCCCCACCACACAGCAGGAAGTGGAGACACCAGAGGGGGGGGGGGGACCCTGTCTCACGGTAAAACGGGCACGCTTTTCACAGTCCCTTTGCCCCAAGCACAGTGGTTGCCCAGTGGGGGAGGGGGCAGAGTCAGCCTTGGCCACCTGGGGTGACCCCTGACACCTGTCACATCGTGCGCTCTGTCACCATCATCCCCCTCCCTTCTTTCTTCAGGGATCGGGTCTCCACTCCTTCAGCATTCTGCATAGTGCACCACAGCTACTTCATGACAATGCCTGTCAGAATACCCATTCTTAGGGCTCAGCTATGTGTCAGCCTTGGGGGAGGGAGCCGGAGGCAGAGAATCCTGGGATCATGGTAGGAGCCAAACGGATCCCGTTGTGTGATCATCTGGGCAGGGTGCCTGATGCTCTGTTCTATAGTAACAGAGCTGACCTGAGTGTGATCCTGTGGGGTCAAGAGGAGGAAGCTGGATAACCCAAGGCAGGAAGCCTGTACCAGAGCAGCCTTTGGGTGGAGCCTGGGCAGCACAAACGAGGCTCCATCCCTGCCTGGCTGCACTCTGCCTATCCCATCCACCCATGTCTTCTGGCCACGTGACTCCCCACAATGGGGTTCGATTCACTCACCACTCCAAGCAGGGAGGGGCCTGTCTCTCCTTCTGAAGAGGTTTTAAATCGCGTGTGTGTGTGTGTGTGTGTGTGTGTGTGTGTGTGTGTGTGTATGTGTGTGTGTGTGTATGTGTGTATGTGTGCTAGAGTCACAGGCAGCTGTGGGCCTTCCCATGTGGGTGCTGGGGTGTGATGTTAACCACCGGGCCTTCTCTCTAGCCCAGTGTGTGGGCTTTTGCACGGTCCCAGCAATGGACCCAACCTCTCAAAAGAGCTGAAGTGACTCCTCTACAGAACTGGGTCACATGCTTACTCTCAGCCAATCATCAGCAAGGAAAATAGCATTGCCTAGCCAGTCATCGGCCAGGCAAGCCATGTGGGCTTGGGAAAGATGCTTTAAAGGAGGTGTGTGGAATGTCCTGCCCAGAGGGACCTCTGCTGTTTTCAACTTTGAATCTAGGACACCAGGGGCCCCAGGCCACTTACTGAAGACATTCAGCAGCTGGTGAGGGGGGGGTGGCCCCTCCCTCCATTCCTTCTCCAGGGCTCAACTCCACCAGTTTCAGTGATCAAATGCAGCCATAAACCGCGGTGGAGCTGGGAGAAATTAACACATGATTCAAACTCTTCGGAAGGTTTGGGGCCAGGGTTCAGGTGGTTAGAGCAACTTGATTTTGTTGTTAGCGCCTGGAGCTGGTGTGATAAAGGAATGTTCTAGGTTGGAGAGGAACCCTAGAACCTTTATTTATTAATAATAGTCGCAGATGCTCAGAACAGACTGTCAGCCCTGTTTAGGCAGAGGTACGGAGAGAAACGTCAGCCCAAACCTACGGAAAGGGGCAGTATCGGGTACGGTTCACTATGACTTCTGGGCATTTCCAGCATGGAAGATGATGTGTGGTTAATTTCTTTCTCCTTGGAGCTGTGGTGAAGAAGGGGATGTGTGACTGCCTCAGCCTCCATGGGCCTCATGGGCTGTCAGTCATGGGCTGTCAATCATGGGCTGTCGTCCAGACTCCACCGGAGGGAGGGATGGCATACCCATGGTAACTTCCCCACCACTGAGACCCTCTGTGGCTGGAGACTGGCCATGGCAAAGAGGCCTCAGTTTCTCCACCTGGAAGGCAGAGGCTCAGATAATTAGCTAACCTTTGAGGCATGAAGGCAGCCTAGGTTGGGTCCTCCATTACCAACCAGCTGCAGGGATGGGGGATGAATGGTCTTCAAAGTTTGCCCCTCTCCATACCCAGTCCCACCCAGCAGAATGAGCAGGGGATCAGAGGTCTCTTCTTGAGATTGCGGCTCCGCCATCAGGGCCAGCCTGGAATGCCGGTGCCTCTTCCGGAAAGCCCCTTGGCAAAGACTCATGGGAACCAATTGGCGCTTGAAACTCTTCAGCAGCCAGGATCCCTCCTCCGAGCTTCTATTCCTACCCACTTCCTGTTTTCTGCCCTTCCCACCCTCTTTTCTATGTCCTTTTCTTTTCCTGCCTCTTTTTCTTTTTTGGCTTCTTGAGATGAGGTCTTGCTGTGCAGCCCTGGTTAGGTTCAAACTCAAAGTAATCCCCCTGCCTGAGCCTCCCAAGCTGGGATTACCCGTGTGTGCTGAGTTCTTTGTTTTCTATAAAAGCCCTGTCTCTTTCTGACTTTCCTGTAAGCCCATAAGTTCCCAATCCTGGAGACTATGTCCTGTTCATTATAGATCCCTTTCAGCCCGGCAGGCAGACGGACGTGGGGCAGACAATCTGTGTGAAAACTGTACTCTTTATAGAGTGGAGAGTGCCCTGTCGGCCAGAGGAACGCAGGAGGGGCCTCTGGAGGTGTTTAAACTGCCCAGTCAGCTTGCCTGCCATTCTAGGCCAACACCTGGCTCTGCAAGGTCGTGGCCTACACTGCCTTGGTTTTGGTGCTCTGAGTCTCCAGGGCTCTTATTATGAAGTGAGGGTCTCTGTCTTTCACTTGCAGGCAGCACGTGATACATAAACAGTGAGTGTGGCTAACCATGTTCCAATAAAGCTTTATTTACAGCCTGGTGGATCTGGATCATGGCTTGCTGGCATCTGTCTGGAGGAAATCAGAGATGATGGATGGATGGTCCAATTTTCCTATCCAGGGTCCTACTACTTTAATGTAGTTACGCAAATTCTGGAAATCTTTTCTGGGAGGTGTCTGGAGCAGGTGTGGGAGGGGTGTTCTTGACTCGACACACGCACAGAGCCTGGGCTCTGGTTTCAGAGACGCAGAACACAGAACTCATCTTCACCATCGAGGTGTGACTTTGTGCGGAGTCCCTTTCTGCAAGCTTCAGCCTCTGGGGCCATGGCGGCAGCAACAATTGCATTTTACAGGTTCACGGGGAAGATGAAATGGCATCGAGTGGGAAGACAGCCTTGGCATGGATGCTGTGCTGCATTGTGCCTGGGGGGCGGGAAGGAAAACTCAAAATGGAAATCCTTGGCCGGCTATTGGCCTGTAGTGTGTGGGATTTCTCTGCGGGACCTTGAAAGGTGCCTAACCAGGCCAGATAGGCTCAGGGATCGATCACAGTGGAGATTCTTTCTAGGGGACAAATGCACCTCTGAGTTATGACCCCAACATCTCCCATGTCACCCTGAATATGTGCAGGCAGAGGAGAGCACCCAGAGCTTCAGGCTTCAACCCTGGCCAGGGCTGGGTACCACACTCCCTCCATTGGAGCTGCAGGGGGAACCCCCACATGTGAGTATTGTTAGGATAATCCTGGGCAGGGGGGAAGCTTAAGTGGGGTGGGGTGGGGGGATTCTGGGTTCATCCTGGATGGCAAGTGGATTAGCAGAGATTTGAGACAGTAAAGGCCGATGGCCACTGATCTGCCAGAAGTTCTCTCACAGCCAGGGTTTTTCCTAGACTCGATGATCTTTTTAAAAGATTCATAAGGCTTTTTGTTCCTCTGCCTATTTACTTGGGACCAGGATGGTTTCAGCCAGAGCTGCTTCTTGTGGCCCAATCCTGAGGGCTGGGTATAATTTGTATAGTTCAGGCTAATAAATAGCGAGGTGTCAACGTGTTCAGTCACCAGCAACCCGAAGCCACCCCAGGTTCTGTTAATGTGGGTGGCCAGGGTAAGAGGAAAACTCAGCCTTAGCCCCTCTCCATTCCTCCTTCCGAATGTCACTAGGGCTGTGCTGTGCCAGGCCTTGATGACCCAGAGGCAAATGAGCCGAGAGAAGGCGGTAGTCAGAGAGAAGGCTATAGTCAGGTGGCATGATGATGCCTTAGGGGAAGTTCTAAGTCAGCAGGGAAAGGGCTGAGTGTCCCTGAGTGAAAGTGATGATGTCCTAGTTAGGTTCCTGTTGCTATGATGAAACACCATGACTAGAAAGCAACCTGTGGAGAAAAGGTTTATTTGGCTTACACTTCCACATTGCTGTTCATGATTGACGGAAGTCAGGACAGGAACTCAAGCAGGGTAGGATCCCAGAGGCCGGAGCTGATGCAGAGGCCATGGAGGGGTGCTGCTAACTGACTTGCTCTCATGGTTTGCTCAGTCTGCTTTCTTATAGAGCCCAAGACCACCAGTCCAGGGATGGCCCCACCCACAATGGGCTGGGCGATCCTACATCAATCACTAATTAAGAAAATGCCCTACAGGCTTGCTTGCCTACAGCCTGATCTTATGGAGACATTTTCTCAATGGAGGCTCCCTCCTCTCTGATGACTCTAGCTTGTGTCAAGTTGACATAAAACAAGCCAGTACAGTGGGGTGGGCGCGCTCAGGCTGCCTTCACGGGGCAACTTCTGATTGTCAACAGCTATATCATGCAGGAAAGGGTACAGGATGACGCCTTGGAGAAACCCTTACACCACTGCCATACACCTCTGCTGCAGGCTCCCATCTGAGCTGGCTAGAAGGGGGGGGGGGGGGAGGGGTTTTAAAGCTAATGGAAATCTTTACATATAAAGCCAAGATTCTAACAACTGCTTAACGTCCAGGAATAGGGGCCAGTTCTGCCAGTGAGTGGCCAGGTGCCTCATTCTGCGGCCACCAGAGGAGCAAGGATGGAGGCCGTGCAGCAGCCCGTGGTGGAAGGCGGGAAGTCCCTGAAGGCCAAGGCTGGCCTGGGTGAGCTGAGTCTGGAGGCTGCTTCCTGTCGCCAGGCTCGCGGCAGCCGGGTATTGTGAGGTCCGGCTCTGCCTGGCTTTCAACTCCCAGCTATGTTGTCTGGTGGAGGGGACATGAGACACTCAAGGGAAGTGCC
This sequence comes from Peromyscus nudipes, assembly GCA_902168325.1. Taxonomy (NCBI): domain Eukaryota; kingdom Metazoa; phylum Chordata; class Mammalia; order Rodentia; family Cricetidae; genus Peromyscus; species Peromyscus nudipes. Next base: position 27,264 of record CABHPH010159414.1, on the reverse strand, counting down.
CATGAGCCAGACAAGCACAACATCTACACATGGTGGCGGAGAGAACAGTACTGCAGGCTGGGAGGGGCTGTGCCTTGGCTTAGACCCCAGGTGAATATCCGTGCTGGCCTCTCGCTAGAACCCTAGACTTTACCTCTTATTCCTGGAAAAAATGTGTCTTCAGTGGCCCCTGGAAAAATGTGTTTCAGTGGCCCCGATGCCAGACCCCCTGGAAGCCACAGCCTCAGGATCACTGGGCACAGCCTCGGCCTCAGGCTGGCAGCCTAGGGACGAGAGAGGCCTGAAGCGGGTTGACACTGGTATGGCCGCCAGTTTGTAGGGTTTTTGCATCCTAGAGCAAACCTGGATCCTCTTCTGTAGGTTTCCACACAGGATAAAAGGAAAGCCAGAGTGCAGGTTTTTTTTCCCTTAGTCATTGAAAAAAGCTGCATGTGTGTATGTACACATCTGTGTGTGCATATGATGGAGGTAAGTACATGTTTATATACACGCATATATACATAAACATACACAAATGCACATATATGTGCATATACACACATGCATATACACATACATACATATGCATATTCATATACACATACATACACACACACATAAACATATACACACACATACACACATGGTGCAGCAAAGGGCAGAATCTGTAACTTGTATACCCATCACCAACTGTTCAATCAGGTGATTCTAACTTACAATAATGTTTTGTCTCTTTCAATATAGCAAGAAGGGAGCTAGCCCTTCCCCCTTTTGCATTGCTGGTGATGGAACCCCGCCCCCCAGCCTGGTGCATGCTGGGCAAGTGTTCTATCCCCCATCATCCTCAGTCCAAAAGAGAGGGCGTTAAATGTTCTTACCACAAGGCAAAACCGCATGGTTTTACTGAGGGCCCCAATGATTGCCAGGGTTCCCGGGGTCCCTTCTGGTGTCCCCCATGGTTCCTGGGAGTCCTCGGTTGCTGTCTGTGCCCCCTCCCTGCCAGCCTTCTCCAGTCCTGGGTCATTCTCCCTCCAGCCTCTCCTCTCCAAGTGTCCTGGATACAGAGGATTAGAGTGAGTTAAAATTTCTCACTGCCCTTGAAGCTAGGAGTGAATTGTGCTGTGTTTTACTTCCATAATCCTCATCATTACTGCCTCTGTAAACATGTCACTCCTGGACCTCCGTCACAGGCTGAAATTCAAACCCCTAAACAACCGAAAACCAGAAAAAGGTTTTAAACAACGGTGCAGTACAGCTTATAAATATTGTAAATAACTGTAGGTCAAGGCCCCACCTCTCTAGAGCACTAGATTCCTGAGTCTGCGGCTGGACCTGGCAGCATCAGATGGATTCTCCAACTCTCCAGATGCATGCTTGGTTTCTTAAAGATCTGCTACCCACATCACCCTCAGCCTGCATGCCCAGCCTCAGCCACCAGCCACCCCGTGGGGAGCTTCACCAGTCGCCTGCCCAGTTTCCTTCCCAGTGGCCTGTGCGTTCCTTCCTTCTTGCATCTTTGGAATGTGGTTAGTGACTGACCAGCTCCGACGACTTCATCTTTGCATGCTGGGTGAGCCTCAGAAAAACAGCATCTCTCTGGCCCTGCTTACCCCCCACAAGATGGGGGTGATGAGATCACATGGTCACAGAAATTGCTGAGTGTTCCAGAAGGCACACAAGATGTTGACCCGCAGACAAACCCTCTCCTGTCCCAGCGAGGCAGGCAAGCATAGGGTAGTTTATCAGGCAGAGAATCCCACCTCCACCCCTTCCTCCAGTAGCGCAGAGCCGAATTCAAACAATGCAGTGAGCCACGCCTCCCTTAGCTACCCTTGGCAACGCCCCTTTTTGTGGCTAAACACATCCTGGAACATATCTGGGAACTACAGGCAATAGGTTGATCCAGCCTGGACTAGTTTTGGGTGAATACACTGTAAGGTAGACTGTGTCCTCTGAATGAACTTTTAGGGAAAATATCTTATTCTCTGCTTTATGCCTATGCAAAATTGAATATGCCTATGATTAGGATCATATGTATCTTGGGAAAGGACATTCATAATAAAGAAAGGCTTACCTACTGAAAGGTAAACGGTGCTGGTGGTGGCTCTGGTGACCTGCGGAAAAGTCATGAGCCACGGCCATGACTACCAGAGTTACAGAGAGCTTTATTGGAAGGAGGGAGAGTATAGGAGAGAGGAGAGCCAGGCCTGGGGTGAGGGAGAGATGGAGCAGGGAGGGAGCAGAGCAGAGCAGGGAACAGAGAGAGAGCAGAGAGAGCGCATGGGGTCTGCATCCGGCTTTTTAAGGCACATACGTAGTCGTCAGCGCTCCCTGATGACATAAGACGCAAGACCCCGAGGAATGAGGGCAGGATCCTAACACCTACCCCATGCCTGTCAATCATAACAGAGAACCACCCCACACTACACCACTTAGCACGAACTCCTTCTCCTGGACCTCATTAAAGGGAGCCCCAAGCAGTAGCTGCTGCTTGTGTGCACACGAACTCAAGGAGCCCATTGCCCCTTGTGTGTGGCCTTCACTCTTGAAATATTTTATTGTTTAATTATTTGTGTTGAGGTGGGAATATACACTAACTCGTGTGTGTGTGTATGTGTGTGTGTGTGTGTGTGTGTGTGTGTGTGTCTATATGCGCCTGTGATTGCAGTACTTTTGGAGTCCAGAAGAGGGCATCAGACCCTGTGGAGCTGGAGTTACAGGTGGTTGAGAGCTGTCTGATGTGAGTGCTGGGAAGCAAACCTGGGTTCTGTGCAAGAGCAGTCTGCGCCCTGAACTGCCGAGCCATCTCTCCAGCCCCTTTACTCTATCCTTAAATAAAACAGTGGCAGCTCTTTGCCATTTTGTTTCCAATTCTTTGATGAAAGCACACAGAATCCGTACACACCCAGTCCAAACAAGGCCATCAGCAATACCATGATGTCACATTTGGGTCCCTGAGAGCTTTTGGAGTGTCCCTTGGTGCATGGTGGAAGCTGGGAGCCAAGATGTGGCCTAGGAGGAGACTCCTCAACTTGGATGTAGGAATTTCACCACAGCAGCTGATGGACAGGAACAGAGCACCTGGACACCTCCTTTCCAGCTTCCAGGACTGGAGACCACTCCAGGGGTGACAGCTGCCTCCAGCCAAAGATGTAAGTTCAAGAGCATCCTCTTTGGTATGGAGACAGGCTGTAGTGCCTGGAGGAAAATCTCTCAGAGAAGCCAGTGGGCTCCCATCATCTCCCTACTCACTCAAGTAGATCAGTCAGATCGAGCCCTCAGAAAGCCAGAAGCCCAGGGAGGGTTGCCAGCCACAGGCAGGGCCCGCTTTACTACCAGACAACAGGAGAGAACTCAGAGCACAGAACACAGGTTTCCAGCTGGGTTCGGAGCCCCAGGGAATTCTGGGAACCTGAGCCGGAAGAAACACCCTGAAGGCAAAAGGATGGGTCTGGAATAATCCAATAAGCCTCCCATCAGGCTGCGCTTCACTTTTCAAATCCCCCCTCCCTCTGCCACACACCAGCGTCTTTTTGACTACAAAGGCGTTTTCTGCTCATTTGAATAGCCACACAACTCTCTGCGGGCTGGTGTGGAGTTTGTACCATCGTCTCCTTGGTTACCCATTTGGGTTATTTTCGAATTTTCACCCTTATGAGTGACCTTGGGCTGAGTATTATGCGTGTGTAATATTTGATTAACGTTTACCTCAGAATGCATTCCTAGAAGGGAAATTGATTGCGGCGTGTGCACTGCAAAGGTTTAACGTGTGCACGAAGCCTCCCTCGTGGACCAGCGTGCGCACAAAGTGTGAGAGCCGTGGCTCCTCCATGGACGGTTGCGGTGTCTCTCCACAGCAATAGAAAGGTGACTGAGACAGAGACCCTGTGGGAAAGCTGTGGTGTGGTCTTTCAAGGACCCGGCTTACCTCTGCAAGGTCTCAGGAACCTCTCTGCAGCTCTGAAGGAGACAGATGATTGCTGCCCCCCCCCTGTCTCCCAGGTGAGAGCCTGGCCATCGGGTGCACTTTGTGAGGCTGTTATTTTAATCCAGAGAGAAGCTCACGGAGACTGATTTCACAGCCAAGTGCCCCGAGGAGGTAAACAACAGGCCGGGACCTCGAGGGACTGCTCAGTGCCCCGAATCCCATCATCACACGCTCCTCAGAGTCACAGCCTTTTGACTGTGGTTAAGGTGCAACTGTACCTGGAAAGGATGACACGGAAAGCCATTAGCAGCCTGGAGCAAAGCCAGGCCGCATCTGCGTCCAAGTTCCACCCTCAGTACCCTTGGGTTTCCTTTTAATAATTTAAAAATATTGCCAGCAATTCATTTTATTCTAGAAATTTAGGAAATGTGGAAAGACGAAACAATAAAAAAGAATAAAGGCAAGAAATAATGACAGCTCCTTGAATTTCAGAGAGGGGGCCCCCCTGTTTCCCACAGCAAGAGAAGGGGGGCTTGGCAGTTTTGCTCTGGGGGACCTGGGGGTCCTTTCGTCTCCTCTGCCCAACTCATCAGGGAGGGCTTGCTCTATTCCCTTGGCTGAGATTGGGGGTATGGTGTGCAGTGTGGAAACTGCCAATCAGAGCGTCGTCATTGCCATGATTGGTTCGCAGAACAGTACACAACCGATCTCAGACAGTAAAAGCCTGTCACATTCCTAGTGCAGGATCAGACAGCGAGGAGTGTCAGCCTAGGCTACATAGAAAGCTCCAGGTTGGCCTGGTCACATGGTAAGACCCTGTCTTAAAATGAATGAATGAGTGAATGAATGAATGAATGATGGACAACCCTTTTCAGCGATCCCACCGGGATGGTTGGGAGAACATCTTGTGTTTCCTTCCCTAAGTTGCAGAGCTTAGGCGCAGACAGAGGTCATCCTTGCCTCAGCCTATAGAAAGACAGTGTCTGAGGCAGAGACCCCACAGACTAAAGGAGAGCTGGAGTATGTGGAGAAAGATTCCCAACATTATCTGAACACCTGGATCCATCCATGCCTGAAGCTAGAACCTTAGACTTGTTAGTTACAAAATTGAAACAAATGTAATCGATGGTACTTGATACAGTGACAGTTCTGGATGTTTTACCTTAACACTCAGGACCGGAAACTCCCTTCTTTCCTCGAGTTTAAATGAATGTCTGGCTTGCAGTTGGAAAGACTCCATAGTTTGACCAAAGAAAGTCAGCATTCACACTAGGTCCCCTTGCACACGTGGCCGTTTGGATTAGAAGGAGGATGCAATGGTTGTATCTTCTTGCAATGGTTTAGAACTTAAAGGCCTCCAGAGGCTGGTGTGTTGAAAGGTTTGGTACCCAGATGATGTTGCTACTGGAAGATGTGGACTCATCAGGAGGCAGGGACTGGTAGCAGGCAGTGAGGTCATCAGTGCCATGCCATTAAAGGAGGTACAGGGACTCTGATCCCTTATTATCAACCCTGATACATTAATCTCTCCTAAGCATGGGACACTAAAAGAGCAGGAACAGAAATGAAAACAATCAGTCCAACAGTCAGCCAGTCAATCAACCAACCACGCCACCACCAACCAGATCATGGGCTCTGTGATGAACAGACATCGGCGGTTGTTAGTATTGGGCGGTTGCTGTAGTAACCACCATCGATATCCACAGCCACATTAGTAAGAAAGCTGGCCTGTATTGGCATTGAGGCGCTGATGGGTCCAGTCATGGTCTCCTTAATTTCCTGTGACATGCCATGACCTCGGTCCTGGGACTCATCAAGCAGATGAGAAAGCAGGAATTCGTTTCCGGTGACAGAGAACTGGAGGACAGATCTGGGGTTTGAACCCAAGCACCTAGACGGTTGATCTAAGCCCCTGTCCCCCCACATTGTATCATAAGGACAATGAGGCTCTGAGTGGGCATAGTGCTTCTGTGGTGGAAACATCAGTCCACCTAACTGCTGAGCCTCTAGCTTTTCAGAAAGGACCTTGAGCGGAGGGTTTGGGGTGTGCACACTGACACAGGGGTTACTCTGTCTAGGTGGATTAAAAGATGTGGGTTAACTTTTGCATGACTTCAGGGGATGGATGGAAAGGCAGCCTGGAACAGCCTGGGGTAGACACAGTGGAGGGCCAGGATGATGTGTCCTGTGGTCATCCACTCCAGGAATGGTCTCCCCGTCTGTGGCACCAGGACATGTACGAGGATGCACACTGCCATGCTGTCTGTGCTGCAGCAGATGGAGACCCTCTGGGTTATCTATCCCCAACACAAAGATGCTGAAAAGTCAGGGGAGACAAGGCAGGGAGACAATGGCAGCCCTGGCAGTGAGCAGGCAGCTTGCAGGTCAAATCACAGTGTGTGACAGATGGGCTGGGTGAAGAAGCCCCCAGCCCAGCTTGGGAGTGGAAAACACACCCGCCCAAGATGTTTTCCCAGAGTGAACGGGAATACAGACTCTGCAGAGCTCAGTTGCTTGGGAGTGGGGAGCGAGCCGGAGCATCACCAGGGATGTCTGAATGTGGGAACAGATGAATGACATACGTGTAGGGGGTGCTTGAAGATTACAATGTGAAGAAGTCACAGGCAAGGAGCAAGGGTACCCCAAGCTTTAGCACCCCAGATCCAAAACCTAAGCACACGCCGGGCCAGGTTTGGTTAAGCTGGAGAATGAAGGGACCCTGGAGGAAGGATCCGGATGTGTAGACACTCCTGCAGCCAGGCACCCCCCAGGGCTTCTGCACCCTTTCTCTCTCCTTCCCTCAAGCACCATGCTGCTGCTGGACAGGCGAGGACAGTGTTTGTCATGGAGAGATGAGGTGGCTTGCCTGGGACTGGTCCCTGAAGGAGCCGACTCCTAACTTGGGTTGTCCCAACCCTAAACTATTTGCCTCCAGACTCATCAAACTTTGCGGTGTGTTCCTGGGAAGGGGTGGGTAGGGTGACTTTGCACACAGAAAGCAGAATGAAAGGGTCCAGACAGGTGTGAGTAGGGAGCTCATTGGGTGCTGCTGAAATTGGAATGTCAGCCCACTGTGTCTGCAGCATCCCTAGCCTGGCTAGCTCAAGGGAAGCCTCTTTGTGCACTCAGGAGTGAGCCTCGGGTGGCGAGGTGGAGGGCATGTTTTTGGAGCCTTTGTCTGCCACCTGCTCTTCTAGAACAATGCGGAATACTTTTAGACTCAGAGGGAACACAGTGGGGCTTTTCTGTTCAGGAGGAAAAGGCTGGTTGAAGAATCAGAAGTCGGGGCTTCTGAGCCAGCGGCAGAGGAGCTCCTGGAACACAATGGTGCCGCCATTAGCACCCACTCCAAGCACAGGGCTCCAGATGGAAACGTGAGGATGCACGTGTATGTGAGGAGGGGGGTGGTCCCCAGAGCCTGAGGAGCCTGTGGCCCCAAGCAAGGCATGACCTATGCATAGACAGTTTGCACACCTTGAAATGGACCCTCACACCAGGATCCAAAGAGTGCTGCCTGGAAGGACCAGGCAGAGCCGGTCCGTGGTGAGACTGTGGTCATCACCTGTGCTGGTGGCACCTGGGGCACAGACAGCAGTTCTCTTCTTCCGAAGGAACCAGAGCTGACCGGCGGGTTCCCTGTCCTCCAGCTGCCCCGGCCTGGCACTGGGCCAGCTGCCCCTTAATTGCAGGATAAAAGAAGGCAGAAAGGGCCATCTGGCCAGTTCCTTGGCGTGCGGTCTCTGTGCAGGTAACAAAGTAGAGCCCAAGGTGTCCAGGCTGTGGCTCCAAACTGGGGAATGGAGATGAAGTGGGGGGTGGGGGGTTGCAGTCCCCACAGTCTCTAAAGGGAGTATGTGGGGCCAGCTTCTCAGGGGATAGACCCCTTAAACCCAAAGCCTCGGGGATGGGGGACACCTTATAGCTCTGTCAGCCCTTTCAGAATTTCCTCCTGTCCTGCCCTCTTGGAGACCAGGCAGAGACAGACAGACAGCCCCAGCTCAGCATCTCCTTCGCTCTTGCCTCCAACATAATGTCGATGCCTACAGGGAGAGATGTGCCGGGCAGCCCACTGCAGTCATTACTGGAATAAATTCGATCCTCCCAACAGCAGGCAGCAGTGAGCACACGGAACAAGGACAATGCGTCAGGAGCTTCGGGGACCAGGAGTCGTCGCCATCCACAGCTTGTGGCTTTCTCCTCATAGTCCCTCAGAGCTGCACCCACCGCAGCTACGCTCCAGGCAGCAGGAGGGGAGGGAGGGACAGGAGAGTGGTCCTTTCTTCTTAGGGTCTCTCAAGTTTTCACCGCTATAACGAAATAGCCAAGGCAGCTTAGCTCGTACTAAAAAGAGGTTTAATTAGCTCACACTTCTGTAAGTTCAAAGTCTGAGGTCAGAAAAAAGGTGAGCACATGGGCGTGGCCTTGTGAGTGGTGTGGCTGAGGGTGGGTGGCGCCACATCACTGTGGGAGCCTCTGAGAGAAGACAAAGCATCACCAGACAGTAGTATCCCTTCTGAGCCATGACCTAAGGGCCTCCCCTGAGGCCCTGCCTCTTAAAGGCTCACCCCACCTGGATTGGTACTTTGGAAGCCAAGGCGGGTGTGATGGGAACAAGCCATCTTTCCAGGCATTTGCTGGGGACACTTCTGACCCTCCTCTGGCCGAATGCCATCACACATCCGTCTTCAGCATCGGGGAGGGCTGAGAAGTGTCTTTATTGCACGTGTCTATGGGCAAATTCAAGGTCAGGGTGGGAAATGGGGGGACCCCTGTGGGCTCAGCCATCATGCCACAAATATGCACAACCACCCTGCTTTAAAGATGAGGAAACTGAGGCTCGGGGTGGTGGTGGTAACATGTCACTCAGATGGAGCAGGAAGTTGGACCAGGGTCTCTGTGTGAAGCCAGGTCTTCTGGGAAGGGAGCAGGGAGGGGAAGTTCTGCCAGCCTGCAAATCCTACCTAGCCTCCATGCTCAGAACTCACACCCAGGGCTCCAAAGCTGAGCCTTGCCGCACACAGCCGCAGTCCAGTCCCCAGGAATCGGTTGCTTCCATCTGGGCTGTGGACCGAATCTTAATTACAGCCTCCAGAAGACCGCAGCATCAGCAGGAGCCGGCGCAGAATCCATTTAGAACATCCATCCCTGCCAAGTCTGCCTGGGCAGGGAGGAGGATGAGCCAGCCCGGGACCGCAAAGTGGGGATGGGGGCATTTTAGGGGGACCTCGGTCTTCAGCCCTCTCTGGTCTTAGGGATGGTTACTTGAATGACCTCTCAGAGCAGGGAGGACGAGGCCCGGGAATCTGTGAAGAGGGTTGGCTCCGAGGACGGTCCTCCTCAGAGTCTGTGTGTTGGGCTCCTGACACTGTGACAGCACCATGTGAGTGCCCTTGGGACTGAACCCTCCACCTCAGCAGCCCCATCCACCTCTGGCCCAAATCTCCTGGGTGAGGAAGTGAGATGGGCTTTCTTCTCCACGGGTTCTAAGTCCTTGGATCCAACCCACCACAAGTTCAAAATCTTTAGGGAAGAGAACAACAGAAAATGATGCAAACCCAAGTCCACACGCTCTCTATGTAGCAGCTTCTGCAGGTTAGGTGTTAAAGACGGCTCAGAAGCTCCCGGAAGAAGATGGGATCGCACAGCTGAGTGCAATCATCAAGCTGTTTCACGAGAGACTTGGGTTTGTCGTCCGCCAGACACCTGGAGCCAATCCAAGGGCAGAGTGAGGGGGTAACAGTGAGGGCCGAGCCACTTCTCACAACAGTATCCTCCTCACGGTGCACAGGGGCCTCTGTGAATTATCTTTATTTAGCAGAACAAAAGAGGCTCGAAGACGCAGGCAAAATGGCACAGACATTCGAGGACTCTGTTCCAGGGCTTCCAATAAAGTGCAGCTATTCCGACTATCCACCCAGCAAGTCTAGGTAGTGTTTGCCCAAGAGAAATGAAAACCTATGCAGACAAAAAGACTTGCAGGGGAAGCAATCCAAATGTCCACAAACAAGAGAATGGACAGAGGCGGCCATATTACGGAATACTATTCAGGAGTGAAAAAGAGCAAGGCGCTGCTATACATACGGAACCTTGTCTGAGGTTCACAGACAAGCAGTGAGGTTCCATGTGACCGAGCAGACCTGTGCTCTCCTCCAGAGAGAGAGCACTGTGGGTGAGGACGAGGACAGTTGATCTGTGGTTCTGCCGAGGGTGTGGCATTTGGCAGACCTAATGGAGCTGGAGGAGGAAGTATTAACCATGTCATTAATAAAAGTAACAAGTGACTACTGGTTATCTGCAGCTGACCGTGCAACACACACAGGAGCACCATACACACATGCATGTGTACATACACACACACACACACACACACACACGTGCTTGCACATATGCACATGTGCACACACAAATGCACTCACACTCCCCTCCACATGCACTGCCTGCATAAACTCACTAAATTTTACGAGGATCCTGTGCAACTCCTGTCTCCATCTTAAAATAATGAGACTAAAGCTCAGAGTGGGGGAGACACCTACCTGAAGTCACACAGCAGGGAAGCAGATGATACAGGATTTGAACCAGGTCAGCTGGCTCTAGAACGTGTGCTTGCACAGCAGTGTGGATCCCAAGCAGCTGGTGTTAAGTTTTGTCCTGTGGACGGACAGTGGGACTCAGTGACTGTGTGGACGTAAGGCCCGGCTTACATCACCCTGCCCTGTAGGAAAGCTCAGATTTTGTATCCAATTCTGATTAATCACCTGATGGCTGACACCTTCTTCAAGCAAACCTCCATGGGCTTTTCAGAATCCAGAGTCACGTCCACTAACCTCTGCAGCAGCCTGGAAGTGAGGCCCATAATCATTATACCCTAGGAGGAGCCAGCGAAGAGGGGCTGGTACTCACCAGTTCCCTGGTCCAGCCACCCTGCTGTCACTGGTCTCACACACACACACACACACACACACACACACACACACACACACACAACACCCCCACCCCCGGCCCAGCTGTCTGCTGTCACTGGTCACCAGAGTATGGCACTGTGCACAGGAAAATACAAAGCTGATTTTGAAGGCATTTTCTGAGAGCTTCCATAAGTGTTTTCCACACCAATCACCAGCCAGCATGGTATCCGGATGCCCCGGGTCAAAGGCAGCTGGAGAGGTACAACAACCCACGTTAAATATTAAACGGTCTTTATTAAGATGAACACGTCTTTCTTTGTTCTTTGTGTGTGGTGTATTTACATGTTGAGTGCTCACAGGGGAGCGTGAGCGTGAGGTCCAAAGATTGACCTTATGTCTTATTTTTGAGGCAGGATCTCTCACCGGACCTGACCAAGATCAGCTGGTCTGCGAGTTGGGGTTATAAAGGTGTGCTGTCACGCCTGGCTTTTACATGGGTGCAGCGGAGTTGCTGTGGGGGTGGGGGTGGGGTGGAGGGTGAGGGGAGTGGGGGGTTGGGGGAGGGAGGAGCTTGGCTTCTCATTCTTGGGCAGCAAGCAGTTCACTGGCTGAGGCTCCTCCCCAGCCCTGGACCTCACCTCTGCCAGGCAGCCAGCGCATCTCTAACCACTGGGCTCCTGGCTTGGGGTGAAATGGGGCACGTGTCCCTGGCCTCTCCGTGGAAGCCCCTTGGCTCACTGCATTTGAACTTCAGCCCACTTGTCTGTGAGTTCACGGGGTCGCTCACACACGTGTGAGCCTGCATTTGTCTGTCCTCTTCAAAGGAGGCTCCTGCTGGGTTCCCACCAGTTTTAACACTGAGACAGACCAGTGTAGGAAGAGGCGGAGGGGCCATGCAGACGGGACTTGGTCCTCTCCTGCTGGCCGATCCATCTGATGGCCAGGGAGCCCTGAAGTTCCGGGACCTGGTCCCTGAGCTCACTACCCTCTCTCTATTAAGGGGAAATAAAAATATTCTAATTAAAGCCAGGACAGCCCTGGGGACAAAGGAGCTGACGAATGTGAATCGTTCTGCGGTGTAGGGAGCAGACTGCCAGACTCGCTGTTACTAAGCATTTTAGAGGGTAAAAATGACCCCAAAGTGAGTTTAATGAATGCAGGCCAGCCTGCGTGGGGCTCAGAGTGAAGGGGCAGAAAGAATCAGCTCCCATCTGGAGCTGGCCTGAGGTAGGGCTTCTAAAGTTAGTGTCCACAGCCAGGAAGAGAGGCTCCCAGGTGGCCCAGCTCCCAGGTCCTCCTCAGGCCAGAACGAGGCAGTGAATGCTGGGAGAGTGCCTGGCTCCGGACTAGGCACAACAGAAGCCCGTGCTCAGGCAAACCTCCTGGGTCATTCGGGTGGTGACAAAGGTGTTCTCCATTCTCCGCAGGTGCCTGGGAGGGCACACTGAGGTTTCCTGGAAGGCTCGGGAAGGGCCGCAGTGCTGACCTGTGTGCCTCTGAAAAGAGCCATTGCAGCTGGCTGACTGAAGCAGGCCTGCGCCAGCTCGCTGGTGGGAGCGGGAGGCAGGAGCGGGAGGCAGGAGCGGGAGGCAGGAGCGGGAGGCAGGGACTGCGATGCTGCACCCTGAGGGCCTTGACCGGAGGTCAGACCTGGTCCTGGGTCAGCAAAAAAAATTCCAGAGTCTTCCCCCGGGGGTGGGGTGGTGCTGGTGGAAGTGGAGAGAGGAGAAGGAAGGGGAGAGGCGGGAGGGGGGTGAGAGGGGCAGCAAGAGGAGGGGTGGGTGGTGGGCCTTAAAGCACCTGCATCAGGCCACCGAGGGTCGTCCTGAGAACCAGGCAGGGGGTTCAGGCCCCATTTGTGAAAGTCACAGGGGGCTGTCTGCACTAAACCCACTGTCGTGTGTGTGTGTGTGTGTGTGTGTGTGTGTGTGTGTGTGAATTGTGTATATATGTGTGTGGTGTGTATGTATGTGGTGTGTGTGTAGTGTGTATGTGTGTGTGGTGTGTATATGTGTATAGTGTTTATGTGTGTGTGGTGTGTATTGTGTATATGTGTGTGGTGTGTATGTGTGTGTAGTGTATGTGTGTG
>CABHPH010159414.1:0-13242 GCA_902168325.1 Peromyscus nudipes | reverse complement strand
ATACAATGAATGAATGAATGAATGAATGAATGAATGAATGAATGAATGCAATGATACTTTTAAAGACTGGTTTTGGAATCACCTAGGAGACACACCTGGGCGTGTCTATGGGGACATTTCTTGAGAGCTTTAACTGAGGAGGGATGACCTAAATATGATGGCACCATCCCATGGGTTCCTGAACGAAATAAAGTGAAGGAAGAGAGCTGGGCGCCGGCATTCATCTTTCTCTGCTTCCCGACTGTGTTACAATGTTGCAGCTGCCTCTCAACCCCATGCTTTCTTTGACACCTGTTTGGCTGGTTCCCTTCCCAAACACTGAGCCAGAACAAGCCTTTCCCCTTAAGTCTCATGTTGTCTAATTTTGTCACAGCCATGAGCAACACAACGCTGGCTGAGTCCTGGTTTCTGCTCCCGTGTGCCAAGGCCCAGAGTCCTGACACATTTGGGGGCCGGTGCAGAGAAATAAGGCGTGTGCAGGCTTTGTGGTAAGGCTCACAGTGGGGTGATGGCCTTAGCATTTGCATTCTGGATGTCCTGGGCTGAGAAAGGGATTATAGCTTTCTTTACTTCTCCGCTGCTGTGCTGAACACTATGACCAACAAGCAAGTTGGGGAGGAGAGGGTTTATCTGAGTGACAGGTATAGTCTATCATCAAGTGAGGCCAAGCAGGAACTTGGAGGCAGGACCTGAAGCAGAGATCCCCGGAGGAGTGCTGCTTACTAAAGCTTGCTCCCAGGTCCAGCTTACATTTTTATATAGCCCAGGCCCACCTGCCTAGGAATGGAACCGCCCACAGTGGGCGGGGTCCTCCATCATCGATTAGCAATTGAGAAAATGCCCCACAGACACGGCCACTGACCAATCTGAAGGAGGCAATCCCCCAGTCGTGGTTTCTCCTGCCCTGGTGTGCCACGCTGACAACAGACGCTAGCCATGACAGCTACTATCTACTTCCTGGCTCTAAGGATACATGGACTAACACACATGTGTACAGAAAGGTGCCAACCATCGAGGTCTCCACGGTGTTCATTAAGTTATTCTGTCCGACCCGGCCACGGAAGAAGCTGAGACTGTGGGAGGAGGGATTGAGTGTGTGCAGCACCGCACAGAAGTTCCTCACACCCTCAAAACAAAACACACGAGAAAGGGTGGTGTGCAAGCCCCTGGCTGTGGTCTCCAGCACTCTACACAAAAATAAACAGCACCACCACCACCATCACTGCCACCACGTGAGGGGGCTGGGGAAATGGCTTGGTGGGTAAAGTGTTTGTGACACAAGCATCAGGACCTGAATTCTGTCCCCCACAACCCACGTTTAGCCAGGCGTGGTGGCCCAGAGAGGCCATAGTATGAAGCTGTGAAGGTGAAGCTTGGATTGCCTTGGAGACAGCAAAATGTTGGAGCTGCCAGAGCCACGGGATTCCTGCCAAGGAGAGCTGCAGCCCAGGTTTGGAACCACCTAAGAGGGAGAGATGTGATGTGGTGAACAAAGCTGGAAGGCATGAGAGATCTGAAGAGCACTTTGACATCAGACATGGAGATGCAGAGTTTGGAGTTTGCCCTGCTGTGATCTGGTCTTGCTTTGGTCCGGTATTTCCTCTCTATGCTCCCTTTCCTCACTTTGGAACAGTAATGTATATTCCGTGCCATTGTATGTTGGAAGTGTATGATTTTCATTTTGATTTTCCAGGGAGTTACAATTAAGAGATTGCCTCGTGTCTCAGAAGAGACTTTGGACTTTGGAATTTTAAACAGTGTTGAGTCTGTGAGAGAGTATGGGAACTTCTGAAGCTGGACTGAACGCAGTTTGCATTATGATACAGCTACAAGCCTGTGGGGCCAGGGAGTAGAATGTGATGGTTTGAATATGAATGGCCTCACGTGTTTGAATGCTTGGTCCTCAGTTGGTGGAACTGTCTGGGAAGGATTAGGAGGTGTGGCCTTGTTGGAGGAGGTTTGCCACTGGGGGGTGAGCTTTGAGGTTTCAAAAGACTAAGCCCTTCTCAGCTACCTCTGTCTGCCTTCTACTTGTGAATCAGATGTAAGCGCTCAGCGACTACTCCAGTCCAGACCTGCCTGTCTGCTGCCATGATGGTCGTGGACTCACGCTCTGAAAGGGTAAGCCCCAGTGAAATCTTCTATAAGCTACATTGTCTTAGCACAGCAATTTAAAAGGAACTAAGACACAGGTGGATCCTACGTACAACTGGCAGCCATCCTGGTCCAATCAGTGAGCTCCAGATCTGGTGAGAGACCATGTCTCAAAAATGAAGGTGGTTAGGGATGGCAGAAGACACCTGACATTGACCTCTGACCTATGCACTCATCCACACATATGTGTGCACACACATGAACACACACATATGCATCCCAAAAAATAACCAAAAGGTTGAGAAGGGAGTAGCATTACTCAGTAGAAATATAAAGAAAACCACAATGTATTATTTTAGATTTTCTTATAGCTATGTTTTAAAAAACTAAAAGAGAAATAGCCGCAGGTGGCTCAATAACGCATTTTTAACCCAGGAGATCTCCAGTATTATTTAATAATAAAATCAAGATTAAAAAAAAAAGTATGGACTGTTCCTCTGGCTGTGGCACGTCCAGGAGATCTGGTGTAAGGTTTTACACTTAGGACACATCTCAATTTCATCTGCTGTGTCCTGAGTGCCCAGCGGCCACACAGCTGCTGTTATGGGCAGGGCAGAGAGACATAAAGTCACCCTAATTAAACTCAGGCTCCAGCAACCCCATTCTGCAAAGGATGAAGTGGTCCCCACAGAGCGAGTGACTCACCCAGGGTCACTCAGCTAGAAAGAACCCAGCTGGTTGGGGCTGTCTGACCCTATTTGCTGTGGCCTCCTTGGGACCCAGGCCTTTTGGCTCTGCCCCGCGGTATCCTCCCCCCTCCCAAGCCATTGATTGCTATCCTGATTTATGGCGGGCCTGCTAGACGGCTCTGCAGACTTAATGAATTTGTTTCTGCTGGTGGAGGCTGGCGGACACCTCCCCTCCCGGCCCCGCTTCTGGCTGAGACAACTGATCGATTGCTCGATTCCTCCTCTGGTCCATGGTTCCAAGGAGAGGCCTACAGCAGTGGTTAGATGCGCTTCATCAGGCTTGCTTGGAGCCGCCCCCGCCTGGTGCTTTTATTGGGTCTCAAGCACTCACTTTTCAGCACTGGTTCCCTGGAGTCGTGTTCCAGCCGGAGTGGAGGTTGCATCTGCTGATGTAGGTTTGGAAGCCTGCCAGGTCTTCCCCTATATTGGGGGAAATCGATACCCCAAGTGTGGTCGGTTGCCTGACCTGGAAGGGCCGCTTGTCAATCAAGCAGCATTTATTGTGCTCCGGCTGTGTACTCAGCACACTGGACAGTCACTACCGTCGTGCGTCACGGAAGAATGGGGACACCCTGGGACACACGTGGCCAGGTTGTTCTATTTGGAACATCCTGGCCTGTTCTGACGTGAACCTAGACGGTATGTGTGGATCAGTTGTCTGATGCGGCTTCTCGAGGTAATTAAGAACTAACAAACATGAGGTATGGGAGATGCCTGCAGCTTCCCACAGAGACTGTTTATAAACTGTTTTGACATGCGGCCGGAGTCATCCTAAATTACCGCTAAGCACCGCAGGTACCGTGAATAACGGTTGTGCAGCACAGGCAGGCAGGCAGGCAGGCGCAGGTAGGTGTGCAGCGGCGCCGCAGAAAGCCTCTTAGAATAATGGGACATCTGCGATGTCACCAACAGACGGGCTCTTTTTCAGCTCCATTCTCATGTGACCGTCAAGTCCGGTCATGGCTCATGAACCTACATATTGCCACGCCCCGTATGATGCTATGGGAATCCAGCTGAGGAACAGCTGTTAACTTCACCCTTTTCTGTCTCCATGGGCTGCGGACGGCATGGCTATTGTTTTCATTCTGCAGAAGGGGAAATTGAGTCTCTGAGAATGAAGAGCCCTTCTCAGGGACACCAAAGACACCCCTCTAGGCAGGCTGGGGCACGAAGCAGAGACCACAGCTGTTCCTAGAAATCCCGGGAGCCTCCCCAGCCCTGAACAGGAGTCCCTGGGGCTCTGCCCTGTGATCTGACGCTCACTGACCTTCACAAAGACCTCTTGAGCTGCTGATCAATGACTCAGAAGGATGTTTATTGAGGATGAGATTTTCTGTTTTCTGGAAACGAAGAGGAGACCCGAGTGCTCCAATGGCACTTGGCGTATACATGCACACACCCAGCATGCACGCAGAATCCCCAGGTAGGTGGGACAGCTGAGGGCAACAGGCACCGAAGCAGCCCTTTCCTGGATGCTCCTCGTGAGGGGCTGGCTGGTAAGACCTTGGGGTTCCTAGTGCTCAGCGAGGGATGTGTCTGGCTTGGGAACCTGAACTCCAACCTTCTGGGACACCTGTGCCACCATGGCCCCGGAGTAGTTGATTCTGGGTGCTAGGTGGGTCCTGGGGTCTGTCTCTTACACTCCCCAAAGGTGGGCATCAGGCAGCTTCCAGCACTGTGACAGCCACCCAGCACAGGCCACTTCCCAAGAGGCTCGTGGGGCTCACAGTTTGGAGTTTCTAGGCCACGTCACTGTCACCAGCTTGAGTCTCACCTGCGCCTCCAAGGCCTGGGCAGCAGATTTAACAGAGCACAGGCTCGGAGAGATCAACCATGCCCGGATTCCTACCCCGAACCTTGCTGTATGTCTTCTCTCTGAGCCTCAGTTTCTCACTTGGAAAATGGGATTAATGTCTGTTAAAATCATTTGTCTGGAGATTCGGGGTCGGGATGCCGGTCATTGTCACCTCCCATCTTAGAAAGCCATCGTTGAATTTACTCTGAAATGTGTCAAAAGATGAAGAAAATGGAATCTGAAAGGGTTATCTACTTGATAGGTGGGTGGCAGGTGGGTGGTAGGTGGGTGGTATGTGGGTGGTAGATGGTTGGTAGGTGGGTGGCAGGTGGGTGATAGGTGGGTGGTATGTGGGTGATATGTGGGTGATAGGTGGGTGGTAGGTGGTGCCATGGGGGAGGGGCTGGTGAACTAATACCTTGACGGTGGGAACGTGTGGTAGGGGAAGTTGCTCACCTCGTGGTAGCCAGGGAGTTAAAGGAGAGAGACAGGAAGGCACTGGGTCCCCACATCCCCTTTAAGAGCGTGCCACCAGGGGCCTAGCTTCCTCTCACCAGGCCCTATCTCTCTCTTTAAAAAAAAAAATCACATGTGTGTCTGTGCATGTGAGCACAGGTGCACTTGGAGGCCAGAGAAGGCCCTGGGGCTGGAGTTACAGGAGGTGTGAGCTGCCTGATGTGGGTGCTGACACCCAAACCTGGGTCCTCTACAAGAGCCGTGTGCCCTCTTAACTGTGGAGCCATCTCTTCAGTCCCTAGGCCGCATCTGTTGAAGGTTCTATCATCTCCCACCAACACCAGCTTTTGACAAAGGACCTTGTTAGGATCCTGTGCACCCTGGGTCCAGTGGCCTTGTGGAGGTTCCCGTATGATCTTGGGACCCGGTCACTAACCAACTGGAAGGAAAGAAATTATGGGGGTGAGGGGCAGAAATAAGAGGACCCAGCCGGGGCCATCCCAGACCCACTGGTCACCCGTGGACCCAGCCACTGAGAAGCATCGAAGAAGGGCTCAGGGAACTGCCACCCACGTCACTGTCCCAGGTGCTGGATGTCGGGTCACTTCTGCTGTGTCATACACAGCGCATCCCTCGGCCTTCAGCACAGCCCTCCGAACTAAGGGTGACAGAGGCAGCTGCCTACCCCCCCCCAAAAACACGGTCTTTCCTTAATCCACCACAAGAGCAAACCCCAGGCTGCTTCAGCTTCTCGGCCTCCCTGGCCATTATGTGTGATAATGTGAGCAATTTCTTTCAAAGAAGTGGAAAATAGAAATGCTCTTACGATTTCTGCCTTAATTGCCTGAGGGGGCAAAAATCCCCATCCCTGGAGTCCTGCTGTTCCTCCTTCCTACTGACTCGTTGGGGACATCACAGTGACAATGGTCGGCGTCAGCAGAGCTTCTCGGTCTGAATGCTTTGGAGGATATGTGACCTAGATTGCTACAAGAAATAAGCTCCCGACCCAGAGCTGCTCATCACAGCGGTGGGTGAGGCTGGGGGAGCTGTATGGCAGGTCAAGTGGTGGCTCCGTAACCGCAGAACTTGACTTCAGATCCCGGTGCCCACACAAAAGCAGGATGTGGCGGCATGCGTCTGTAATCCTGTTTGTAGGGAGGCAGAGACAAGGGGACCGCTAAACCTCCCTGGCCAACAAGAAGAACCTGAGCTCCAGGCTCAGTGAGAAACCCTGCCTCAAAAACAAGGCAGAGCGATTGAAGGAGACAACAGATGCTACCCTCCGGTCTCTGTGTGCACACGTGTGCATGGCCACCCATGCATACACACGAGTGCATGCACACACACACCTGTACACACATGCACGCATACTCACACACATGCATACACACACGCACACACATGCACACACTCCACATGCACACACTCCCCCCCACATGTGTACACTTGCGAATAAACACACACAGCACACATGCACACACATAGATACACACACACACACACACAGCTGGTGTAGTCTCACTGTATTCCCTCCATCTTAAAGAGGGGGAAATACAGGTTCTAAGCTGCACCACCCAAGAGAGGCGCCCGTGGCTATTTCAATTTACATGAATTAAAACGGAAATAATAAAAAAAATCCAGTTTTTTGGTGACACTAGCCATATCTCAGGCTCTGGGTAGCCAGGAGTGGCTGTACAGACCTCGATGGTGGCGTATGGACGTAGTTCTAAGGGGCAACAGTGGTAGATCACCGCCAGCTGCACACCGAGGTCTGAGGCCATCCAGTTCTGACTGGTCAGCACCCCCTTCTCCATAGACACCCCGCCAAGAGTTTGCATGCTTGTTCACAGCTCATCATTATCTATCTGACAGAGAGGCTGGGGACGCAGAGACTTGTAATTAGGGGTGACAGCAGCTGGCGAGCGGATCAATGAGGGAAAATCTCCTCGTCTCCGAGATTCTCACAGTAAGTCGTTAAGAGAATATTACTTGGTTTGTCAAAGTTGGACACGGCTCAGTAGGGCCACTCCATCCATCGGACCTTTAAAGAAGGTGACCCACCCTCGGCAGGAGGAGACTCCCCCGCTCTTTGTTGGTGAGAAGGATGGCCTGCTGTTGGCTGGGTGAGGCCCTTTTGAGGAGCACAGGATTGCCAGCTAAAAAGGGGGGAACATGGGTCAATGTCCAAAAGGAGAAAAAAGTGGGCATGGCCCGTCCTACACCACCATACTACCTGTATCCCAGCCTCTGGCCGGCCGCTGGTTGGTTTTAAGGATGGTTGAGGTGATAATGCACTTTGCCAGTACTTGGTGGGTGCCCACCAGGTGCCAGGCAGTGTTCTTGGCACCAGGAAGGGGCACGAGACTCTTCTCCCTCACTGACAGAGTCTGGCTGGGGAGGAAGAGGCATCCAGAATATTCTAATCGAGTGAGGTAGAGGAAGGTGTGGACTGGTGACTGTGGACACAGGAAAGTTGTGGCCACGGGTGAAGTGCGTGCGTTCACCTTCCCCGGCTCCCCATGTTGTCTACCTCAGTACCAGAGAGTGCGGCTGCACTGGAGAAGGAGTCCCGTTGAGATATAATTGAGGTAAAGTGAGGTCACATGGGTTGTCCCAAGCCCAATACACCTCTGTCCTCATGAAAAGAGGAGCCAATGGCTGGTATCTAATAGATTTGAATAGATTTCAGGACACACAGTGCACAGCCCTGGTGCTGTGGGACCTTAGGGTAGAGTCCAGAGAACACCCACAGCCGGTCCTGGTTTGCAAACTATTGAGCCATCCCTGAGCGGGCTGGAGACAGACTCTCAGCAAGTGCAGAGGGAAATGATTACTGAGAAGTGTTGGAATTAAGGAAATAATTCTCTAGTATTTTTTAATTAAAACCTTCCACCCAAGAAGCGTGTTAATTTCAGCGTCTGAAGCAGCTCTCCTGCCACTCAGCACCCTGCTGACTCAAGTGGCCACCTCTGAGTCCCCCAACTTGTGAGGCCTCCCACACTGCGGGGAGCAGGCGGATGATCATAGCCATATGGGGAGCCAACCCTTCTGCAAGTGGATTCCTGTGGGGGTTGGAGAGAACACAGGGACTTTTCTTACCCTTCCATGCTCCAATCCCCTGTTAGGGTTAGGTACTTTTGAAGGGAACAAGAAAAAAAAATCTCAGTTAGCAAGGGGACCATCAACACAGGCTGGCTGAGGCCTCTCCACCCTGGAAATGAGAGCAGTGTCCCTCGTTGCTATACCCCAAGGATGGATGGACAGATGGATGATGGATGGGTAGATGGTGGATGGATGGATAGATAGATGGATGGGTAGATGATGGATGGATGGACTGATGGATGAATGGGTGGATGGTTGGACAGATGGATGGGTGGATGTATGGGTGGATTATGGACGAGTTGGTGGACGGATGGAGGGATGATGGATGGATGGATGGATGGATGGATGGATGGATGGATGAAGAGAGCACATTGTGTCCTCAGAACTGTGGAGGGTAGGGTCAGTCCCGACGTGTTGATAGGAAACTGAAGAATAAGCTGCAGCTGGTTCCGGTTCCGGTTCCGGGAGAAACCACTGTCAACAACAAAAGTCCTTGTGCTCCCGGGGCTTATTTTGAAAGGGAGACAGGCACTAAAGAATGAAATGAAACAACCAGAACTAGCAAACACCAGCCAGGGAGAAGGGCTCTAAGAACTGACGTGAGACGGGAGGCTGGGAACAGGGGTTCCGCTGACAGCGGCGGGTCACGGAAGGTGGCCCTGGGCTTAACCCTGAATAAACACCAGAAGCCCACAGAAAGAAGACCAGGGAGGGCACCCCAGACAAAGATGGCTGTGTAAAGGCCCTGAGGGAGGAACAGCAGAGGAGCTGAGAGCTTTGTGGCCATTGAAGCTGGATCGAGTGGTGTGGTGGTTTGAAAAAAAATGGCCCCCAAACGGAGTGGCACTATTAGGAGGTGTGGCCTTGTTGGAGGAAGTGTGTCACTGTGGGGGCGGGCTTTCAGGTCTCCTATGCTCAAGCTTCCCTCAGTGTGACAGTCAGCCAACTTCCTGTTGCCTGCAAGATGCAGCACTCTCAGCTCTAGCACCATGTCTGCCTGCAGGCCGTCATGCTCCCTGTCATGATGATAACGGACTGAACCTCTGAACTGTAAGTGAGCCACCCCTGATTAAATGGTTTCTTTATAAGAGCTGCTGTAGTGTGATCAGGATCTGTCCCTGGTGCATGAGCTGGCTTTCTGGATCCCATTACCTATGGTCGGAGACCTTACTCAGCCTTGAGGCAGTGGGGAAGGGCTTGGTCCTGCCTCAACTGAATGTACCAGGGTTTGCTGTACTCCCTAAGGGAGAACTTACCCTTTTGGAGGAGGGGATGAGAGGCAGATTGGGGGAGGGTGTTAGGTAGTGGTGGGGGAGTGGGAGGAGGGATGAGAGGGAGAGATCTGTGGTTGGTATGTAACATGAATAAATTTTTTAATTAAAAAAAAGGAGGAAAAAAAATAAGAGTTACTGTGGTCATGGTGTCTCTTCACAGCCCTGGAAACCCTAATACAAGTGGGAAGTGGGGCCAACAGGTCAAGATGAGGTGCAAGAGGCGGAGAGGACCCAGTTAGGCTTTCTGAGTCATGGTCAGCAGGTTGCATTTTACTCAAGGCTTCTGGAAGCCTTTGATGGATCCCGAGCAAGGGGCAACATCGCCCCTCCTAGGTCAGCATGTATTTGGGTTCTGGTTACTAATAGGCTTGCAGAGGCCCCGCCCTGGACTTGGTTCATCTGCAGCCCTCCCTTCCTGAAAGCATTTATTCTGTAAAAGGAGAAACAGAGAAAGACAGGTGAGTCCGTTCCCCTTGTAGATGCCCTCTCTTGGTCCTGCCCTGTGACTTAAGGAATGGTGTGAGGACCTGCCCCCCCATTTCTGTCTTTCAGGGGAAGCCTGATACAGGAGGATGGCCTCTGTCAGTCGGAAGTGCATGGGCCACCCCACATCTGTCCCATGAGACACCTTGCTCCATAACTGCATCTGAGCAACAGCAGAGAGGTGGCAGGAAAAGCCAGCCACGGCCATCTGCCACCAGCACCGGAGAACTCACAGCTCAGCACAAGACAGTCAGACCTGTGGACTCCACATGAACCTGTTCTCAGGGTGCAGCCACCGGGGTCCAGCCCAGCTGGCCTTGGGAGGCACGCCTGAAGTCTGTGATACCGTCCATTTTGCCCCAGCCCATACAGGAAGCTCAGACACCAGATGGGACCAAACTTCCGGCCCCACCCCTTTCTCTGTCACCTTCCAGCATTTCCTCCTGAAGACTCATTGCGGCTGGGAGGGACTGCCATGTCCTTCAGGGTGTGACAGACTGGGGTGGGGGGGTGAGGCCAACAGCACTGAGTTTGCATCTCTATCCTCAGATTTCGCACTTGCCCACTTTGCCCTAAGGAGAGAAAAAGAAAATTCTCCAGTGTGTGGTGTGTGTGTGTGTGTGTGTGTGTGGTCCTGGTTCTAATTTTGACAAATAGTACAAGTGTTTCTGACACACCTGAAGCAGAGCTTTGGACTTTCTCCACGCCTTCTCTTGCCATTGGTTAACACAGCTTTGATGCTGAAAGAGCACCACAGCTTTTAGATACACAAGACAACGCAGGCTCAATGTATTTGTTTACCTGTTTCATGTGTCAGGGTGTTCTGCCTGCTTGTATGCCAGTGCCTAGTGCCTCCAGGGGCCAGACGAGGGCATCCAGTTCCCCGGGACTGGAGTTATAGGCCGTTGGGAGCTGCCATGTGAGTGCTGGGAATTAAACCTGAGTCGTCTAGAAGAGCAGCCAGCGCTCTGAACTGCTGAGCCATCTCTCCAGCCTAGACAGTGTTCTTATAAAGGAGACAGATGGGAAGGCATCACAGCTGGGAAGAACCTTGATGTCACTCACCTTGTGTTAGGACAGTCAGCCGGGACATTCAGGAGCTCCAGACTGGGGTCGGCTTCCTGTCCCTGATTGACATCCACTGTCCCCAGTAGTCCCAGCCAAGCCTCCTGCTACACGTTGGCCACCTGAGTGTCCCTCTCAGAGACAAGTGTCTAGTCCGCAACCTCAGGCCCTTCCCCAGCCCGAGTCTCACCTTGCCAGTCTTTAATCAGAATTCCACGGTGCTACAATTTATTTATGCTGCTTCGGAAAGGAGGGCAGAGAGAGGGACTCTGTGCCCTTAGCCAGCTACAACCTGCCAGGGAGAACTTGGTGTCCAGGAACCACAAGCCAGCTTCATTTCCATGAAGGGACAAGACAGTCTCGGTCCTTTGTGAGGATCCCAACCATCAGCCAAAAGACTGTTTGACACCGGGGGAGATGGGTGGGAGAACCTTGCAGGACCCCAGTCTTCTATGCTGGAACCAACCAAAGCTGCCATCTTGTACTCTGTCTTCTAGAAGGCTACGTTTCTGGGAAGTCGGATGCTGTATCCACGCCCTTCACATTCCATACTCAACAGCATCATGCTGGGGCTGAGCCCTCTCCCCCACCTAAACCAGTGATTTTGCAATAAATACCATGTGCCATTGGTGACATTCCAGTCAACAGAGGGATACTTGCCCTCAGTGTAAACAGACAGACAGCCTTGGCCCTGACCCCACGGACACCTGTGGACAGTATTCCATACTTAGCCTCACATGCTCTGCTCCATGTGTGTCCTAGGCTTACTGTTGTTTTTGCGTGCACTATAAAAACAGGTCACTGTAAGATGATTGCATCGCCCCAGCAGAGGCTCATCCATCTCGCACACGCTGTGTCTGCACCAGGGGACTCGTGGAGTGGCTGCCCCACATTCTCACTGTTCCTTAAAATGCACTCTGGAATGCAGGAGGATGGGCCCGCCTGAAGAGGGCTACACCAAACCCACAAACCCACAGGGGCCCAAAAAGAAAAGTGGGAATTTATCATGAACAGCTTCAACAGAAAGCGAGTGTTTATTCTCCGGGCTCTTGACTGTGCATGGAATGTGATTAGTTGCCCGAGTTCCTGCCTTGACTTCCCCCAAATGATGAATTGTGACCTGGAATTTAAGCCGCACAAACTCTTTTTCTCTCTTAAGTTGCTTTTGGTCAGGGCATTTGTCACAGAAACAGAAAGCAAACAAGAGCACAAACACCAGGACTGAGTACCGACCGGACGTGTCCCACGGATTATCCCTTTTATTCCTAATAATATTCCTCAAGGAGGTCATAACTATAGCCCCCATTTTGCAGGTGGAAAAAGTGAGGAGTGTGAAGTCCACATTCCAGAGTCTGGGCTGCGCAACCAGTGAGTGACAGCCACTCTGCAGCCCTTCTCGGAGAGCCCACTGTCCACCCGAGCGCCACACCGTGGCTCCATTGGGGAGAGAGACACGGGGAAAGTGAGCGAGCCTTCCTCTTGGAAAACTACGAGACACAAATGCTTCTTGGCTGAGCCTTCCCGACGGCATTCCTGCCTGAAATAAAAATGAATTTGGTTCCTTCAGGGAAAGCCGGTGTTTTCGATGTCATCAGGGAAGAGACTCGGGTGGCTCTCCGTTACATCTCAATTCCTTCTATTTTCGTCTCGTCTTTACTAACAAGGCCTCAGCCAAGCCATTCACAAATCCTGGTACAACAGGCTGTGTCAGAGCAGTCATGGGCAGAGCGTGGCGCTTCCCTCCAGAGGACAAGCCTGAAGAGCGGGACTTCTTGGTGTCCTTCGTCATGTGCAACCCCCTCCTCCTCCTCCCTCCTCCTCTCCTTTCCTCTCCCATGTATTTATTTACTTATTTATTTATGTGTGCGTGTGGGTGTACATGCACACACACAGGTGTCTGCAGAGACAAGAGGCCTTCAGGTCCCCTGCAGCTGGAGTTAAGGGGGCTTGTGAGCTGCCCATCCTGAGTGCTGAAAACCAAACTCTGATCCTCTAAAGGCACAGGAAGTGCTCTTAGCCCATTGAGTCATTTCTTTAGACCTCTTCTCTCTCTCCCCTCTCCTCCCTTGCCTCTCCCTCCTCTCCATCTTTCCTTTTCCCCCTCCCCCTTCATTATGCCCTCTCCTTGCAGGGATCAAGGCCTGGGCAAATCCCCTACCACTGAGCTATGAAGACAGCCCAGCCCACGTTTCCTTTTTAAATACAGGCGGCGCCAACAGAGATG
>CABHPH010159413.1:2365-17170 GCA_902168325.1 Peromyscus nudipes | reverse complement strand
GGATCTCGCTCTGTAGACCAGGCTGGCCTCAAACTCACAGAGATCCACCTGCCTCTGCCTCCTGAGTGCTGGGATTAAAGGCGTGCGCCACCACCGCCCAGCTGTCCATTTTCTTAATTTCAGCTGTTGTAGGGTTTGTTTTGTTTTGGTGTTAGTTTATTGGTTTTATGGTTATTATTTGGTTCTTTTTGGTTGTTACTGTTTTGTTTTGTTTTGTTTTGTTTTTTGTTTTGTTTTTGAGACAGGGTCTCACATAGCCCAGGCTGGACCCAAGCCTGCAGTATGGCCAAACATACCTTGAACTTCTCCTGCCTCTGTTTCCCAGTGCTGGAGTGGTAGGCATGCATCACCATTTCCAACACCACCATTCCCAAACCACCGTGCCCACCATTCCTTTTAATTTTTTATGTTACTTTTTATAGATTCTTGTTCCCTGCTGAAAACTCCAAGTCTGACCTCTTTCTCTTTCCTTTAATAATGTAAGCAGAGTTGTTTCTGGGCTGTCTGATGGTTCTGATGTTTTGAGTCCCTGAGGATCTGTTTCTATATCTGGTTTCAGTTAGTTCTCAGGTGTGGTCTCCTGTCTCTTCAGTGCCTGTCACTTCTAGATGAGGAAAGGAGCTGAGGTCTCAGATGCCTTCTGGAGAGGGTCCTTTCTCTCCCACCAGCTACCTCGAGGCACTGAAAATCCAGAACACCTCAATGACTTTCATTCACTCACTCCACAAGAGCAGCAGCTTTTTCTGGGTGGCATCCTGTGCTCCAGCCTCCACCTCCCTGTTGAATTTATTCTAATGATATTGTTTCTAGGAATTGAAAAAAAAAGTGTGTGTGTGTGTGTTGTTTGTACTTTGATAGTGTAGATGTTTGTATCTGTGTGTGCAGAAGCCAGAGGAGAACATCAGCTGTCCTTGTCTATCGCTCTCCACCTTATTCCCTCGAGACAGGACCTCTTCCTGAAACTGGAGCTGGCTATTCCTCAACCCCAGCAAGGCTGTAGACGGTAAACCCCAGCAATCTTCCTGCCTCTAGCCTCCCCTACCATAGCCCCAGGGTTACGGGAGCATAAGGCCATACTCAGCTTTTTACTTGAGTGTCAGGGACCGAACTCGGGTCCTCATGTTCGCATGGCAGGTACTTTAACAGCTGAGCCCTCTCCCCAGCTCCTCATTAATTTTTTTTGAATTGAAGTATTTGCATACCTTTGAAAGACGATCACAAATCACAACTTCACAGCTCTGTAACACCAGTATAACAGTGCTCGGATTGAGAATCAGACATTTCCAGCTTCCCAGAAGCCTGCCCTGGGCCCCACTCTGTAGATACTTACTTTGCAAGGGTGATAATCCCGACTTACAGATCAGTGCAGGCTGTAGTTAGAAGAAATGGTAGAGGACGCATTCTCCTGAGTCTCAAATCTGTATTTTTTCATGCGGTTAATTCTAGAGGCTGTGTAGACAACCCTCTATATGAGCTCTGCTTCCTTGGTTTCAAACAATCTCGCTAAGGAAAAATTTGGGGGAAATGGCATCTGTGCTGAACGTATACAGATTTTTTTTCCTGTGACTTGGTCTGTCAAACAAGTGTAACAACCATTTTACATTGTGTTATGCACTGAGATGAGGTTGTGTATAGGGAGAGGTGTGTGTGGGTTATTTGCAAATACTCTGCTTTAAACAAAAGAAATTAGTTCTTTCTCCTGTAGATCAGGCTAGCCTCCTGCCTCAGTTTCCCAAGCAGGCATTCACCACCACGTCAAGCCAAACTACTATGCCATTTTATATAAGGGACTTGAGTATACATCCACATGAGATCTTGAAACCAATTCCCTGTAGGCACCAAGAGACAAATACAAAATATTCCATTGCATGGATATAGCCAAAATTGTATTGGATACTTAGGGAGATCGTGTTTAAAGCTATTATAAATGTTGGACGTTCATTCTGCTTAAAAATTTATGAGCTGAAATTATTTGTAGATGTTTTGTAAACATTGTAAAGAAACCATTTCAATTCAAAAATATATTTTGAATTTCCACATAACTCTATGAATACATATTTCATGCACTTTTCAGAGATGAGCCATAGCTAAAATTAGACCTTAAGGTCCACCACCATCCATGGAAAGTTATAAACCCCCACTCTAGAATTAGATGACCTATTTTGTCTCAAACCTCATATTCTGGATAAATACTGCATTTTGGGTTTTTTGTTTGTTTGTTTGTTTTGTTGTTGTTTTTTGAGACAGGGTCTCACTATATAGCTCTGGCTGTCCTAGAGCTCACTATGTAGACCGGGCTGGCCTCAAACTTAGAGATATTCCTGCCTCTGTCTCCCAAGTGTTGGGATTAAAGGCTTGCACCACTATGCCCAGCTTAAATATTGCAATTCTTTTCTATAGACATTTCTGTATGTTCAAAGCTCACATGGCATGCATTTGTGGAATATCTGCCTCAATTCTCTATCACATAGGACATCCCTCTACTTGGGTGAGCGTAGTGATGGGCCCGTCTTTCCAGTGGTAATGCTCTTTAGCCCCCCATGTGTGCTCATGACGGCAGACAGCACATCATTTACTGGAGACAGATCTGGAGCCCAGCGGCTGGGCAGCAGAGTGTTTTACCAAGGGTTTCTCTCCCCTCCCCCACCCACACTGGGCCAATATTGCTGTCCCACATGATACCCAAGGGAAGAAGTTGATTCCTAATTGTTTCCAGGATCGATTCAAAGTTATTTCTGCAACCTCGGTTATTGCTGCAACCTTTAAATCCATGTCCCTGGGATCTGATTCAAGACACCATCTTGACTGCCTTGGCATCTCCCAGCCTCCCTCCTGACTCCAGTCTACTTGGCTTAACTCACCCCATCCAGTGGGCTCCCAAGTCCCTGTCTTGTTCCCAGTCCCGGCCAGCACCTTTCAAACACCACTGGCCTTTAGCTACTTAAAGATTGATTGCTTTTTTACAAAGAAAACAATCATTCCCATTTATCTCCCTGTACCTCGGACTCCTTGGCTGGGCTTGAGCACGGAGTGTCTGTGGCTCTGGGCTTTTGCATGGGCTGTAAGAGCAGAGCTTTAGTTGTGCGCAGTTCTGGAATTTTCTAGGGCCGTGGTCCTGGGAGGCAAGATTGACTTTCCATCCCTGAGGTAGTGGTGTTCCCTGGGGGAGAAAAGCCAGAGGGTATCCAAGGCTCCACCTTGGGGTGGTGTGAGAGGCAGAGGGGCTCCAGGTGCAGAAAGGAAAGGCCAAGGCACTTCCCAGGGTTACACTAAATCCAAGTCACTACGTCTCACGGTGTTTTTCCTTTGAGCTAAAATGTCCCTTTAGGAGACCCCTCAGCTGTCTTTGTTCCCTATACCTTACGTAGAGCCCAGATCCATCACAGACTTTCAGGGTCCAAAGGTATCTGAAGTCATTTAACCCAATCCTCGAGCCAATGTAAATGTCTTCTGTTAACCTAGCCTTTGTTCCCAAGCCTTACTTAGTGTTGGGAGACTCAGTATTTACCCACGGGATCAAGTTTTAGAAAGCTGTCTTGACATTTAGTATGCACAGTGTAAAGTATACCCATAGTTTATTAATCATGCTCTCTGAGATCCCAGAAAACTACTGAATATCGACTCCCTTTAACTAAGGAGAGAAAACATGCCCTCAATTGATGGATTATCACGGTCAAGATTAAGAGGTGGTTGACTTACCACTATTCTTTTTAAAGTAGGTTGTGAGCTGGGGATATAGCTCAGTTATTAGAGTCCTTGCCTGGTTCAATCCCCAGCACCACATAAACGGGGTTGGTGGCACACATATGTGATCGCAGAGCTCAGGAGGTGAAGGCCAGAGGATCAGAAGTTCAAGGTCATCCTTGGCTAAGTAGTGAGTCTGAGGCCATCCTGGAATATATGAGGCCTTATCTAAAAAGGACCCAGGCTGAACAGATGCTTCATGCTTAAGAGCACTGGCTGCTCTTGCAAAGGACCCAGTTTTATTACCAGCACCCACATGACAGGTCACAACCATCTGTAACTCCAGTTCCAAAAGATCCGGTTCCTTCTGGCCTCTGCAGGCACCGGGCATACAGGAGGTGCCCAGGTGTACATTATATTCAGGCAAAAACACCCATACACATAAAACAAAGTAAATAAAAAATTTAAAACACCATAGATTTTATGGGGAAAATACATTGACAGGAACATATCAAAGTCTGATTCCTAAGTCTATGAGAGATGATTTGGGGACTGGTAGCGTATGTACAAGAGTTCTCTAAACCCAGAAGAGATGTCTATGGCTTAACTGGAAATAAGGGAAGATGAACTTCCGTTTTAAAAGGCATTGGCAACTGATGGAAACCACTCAAATGCTGTGGTATTTCATGGTTCCTTGCTATATGCTATTTGGGAAAAGAAATCTGGGGATTTTACCTGACTCTGGGTGGATAGGGAGATGTTCTCTCTGATAAAGGTTCTTGATAGTTATTAGCCTGTGGTTTTCTCTTTTTTTCCTTCATTTTTTCCATGTATGTGTGTATATGTATGTTTTCATGTACATAGGCACACATCCTTCATCTGTCAGACACTGTGTACTCTGGGTAAGGACAGACTGACATGGGCTGGAAGGCAGGACGGGGGAGATGCTTCCAAGCACCTGTCCTCCATAGAGCAGGATAGACTGCAGCAGTCAGAAGGGACTGCTGTGACCATGACCACATCTCCAGTGCCTGTGCGTCATGGGCGAAGAACTAGGGAACTAGGCCAGAGGCAAAGACACTGGGTAGGACATGTGATCACCAGAGAACTTCTCTCATTTCTTCGATTCTTGGGCATGTGTGCACATTCTTGCTTACTAACTGTAAGCATGCTTTATTTAATATTTTCATGGTAGAACCTACAAACACCACGGTGTATATGCAAATCATCAAAATGCAGGTGAAATGTTAATATGAAATTAAGAGAAAGAAAGCATGCGCATGTCTTTTTTTGTTTTCTTTTGAGAAAGGGGTAGCCTCAAAGTCACTATGTAGCTGAGGCTGATTTTGAATTGATATAGCTGAGGCTGATTTTGAATTGAGCCTCCCAAGTGCTGAAATTATAAGTGTGTGCTACTGTGCATTTTGGTAAACATTATGGAGCAATGTAAACAGCAGGGGTTTTCCATGATATATCTCTCTTTCTACAAGTTACATAGACATGCCGTACTGATTCAGAGTTGAGAAACGCAGCTCCGGAAATCCTGAGATAACCACCCCTGTGCTGCCTTCCAGGAGGTTGGTAGGTTCTGTTTCCATGACGATGAGGTCAGCCAGGGGAAGCCGCAGAAAATGCTAGGAGACAACAGAGAACAACCTGGGTCAAAGTCTTTGTCAAAGCCACAGAGACGTATCTGGAGACCCCATTTCTTCTCCCCTTTCCCGGCAGGCCCTCACAGGAGCTGTCCCAGGGCTGGGGCTCTTTGTACCTTTACAAAGGGACCAGACATCACTGTGAAAGTAAGGAGCTCAGTTCTAATTCTGACAACACTGTTGCCATGCCTATCTGGCATCTTTACTTCATTTCCAGAGTTAAACTCAAAAGGCAGGGATTTCCCAGGTGACGGTGTTGTTCCTAGAGACCGGAGCTCTTGGGTGACATGAAGGCATCCATGGGCTATAATCTGTACCTTTCTGTGATGGACCAGAAATGTTCAGCAGATGTCCCAGGAATAAATTGATGGGTTTTTTCCTTCAGAATTGAGTTTGCAGGCCAGCTTCTTTGCCTCAGTGTGGTCCTTGAAGGCATTTCCCAGTCTTTGAATTCTGCAGCGTTCTGAAACCACCAGGGAAGTTTGCAAGTAAGTATGGTAACACCCCACAGGTAGAAAGCACATGACTCTTCCCAACGATGTCTGGTGTCGCTGAGGTGCATCAGGTACACCAGGTACCCCATGCTGAACCCAGGGAGGAGGGTTTGCACATTCCAAAGGCACACGTTGTGCCCTTTGACAGCTTCAGCCAAGTAGAGGAAGTCAGGGACAAGAGACCCTTCAATTCAGTGGGACAAGCTGAGGTGGAGGATATCTGTGATGCTCATAGGAGATAGGTGGGTTCCTCTTCTGAAGCTGGCTTAGCGCCACAGCCTACAAAGAAGACCTGCCTGCAAGGGGCTGTGTCTTGGCTTCTTCTCCTGTTGCTGTGATAAAACACCTTAAAAGTAATTTAAGAGAGGGAGAAGCTAGCCAGACGGTGGTGGCACACGCCTTTAATCCCAGCACTCGGGAGGCAGAGCCAGGCGGATCTCTGTGAGTTCAAGGCCAGCCTGGTCTACAGAGTGAGATCCAGAACAGGAACCAAAACTACATGGATAAACCCTGTCTTAAAAACCAAAATAAACAAACAAATAGATTAGATAGATAGATAGATAGATAGATAGATAGATAGATAGAAAGATAGATAGATAGAAAGAAAGGAAGGAGCTATTTTAGTTTGTAGTTCAAGTCTGTCAAGGCAGCAGGGCCTTGAAGCAGCTGGTCACATCTTATCCACAGTCAGAAGACAGCGTGGAATGCACACTGCTCAGTTCCCTCTCTTCATTTATGCAGTCCAAGACCCCAGCTAGGGAATGGTGCCACCCATAGTGGGCGGGTCTTCATACCTCAATAAATGCAGTCAAGATAAACCCCTACAGACATTCTCAGAAGCCCAGCCAAATCCTATCAAGGTGACATTTAACACTAACCACCACAGGCTGTACAAATAGTCTTGGCTTCTATGTCAGGCTGCCGCCTCATGAATCCCCCAAGAAATAAAGCTAACCTCCTGCATCCTACAAGATTGCCTCAGTGAGTACTGCAAACTGCAAATCAAAGCAGGTTACCTTAGGGAGCTCAGGCGTGTAAGAAGACCAGGTTCTGACAGGGTAGTTATCCTTGAAGATTGGCAAACCACAGGTGTTACATTCCCTACCATGTAACAGTTTCCTGGAGAAAAACCAACCAGGAGCCAAACTACTCACAGTATGCTGGGAGGGGTGGGGGCAGCCCCCGGGGAGTAAACGCATGAATCCTGAGCCTTCAGCCAGCAGAGGGCACCATGCACCTCAAGATCAGGATGGGATAAGCTCGGCTGAGGACCAAAGTAACAGCTGCTGACAAACAGGATGTGCCCGTGGCTTCACAGGGCAAATACCAACAGCCCAGACATGGAGTACTAACCCCGAGAAGCCCTTACTACAATTCATTTTAAGGTCCTAAATGAAACCAGTCACAGTTACGTGACAAAGGAGCCATTTTTCTCGGAAGAGCTGAGCAACCACACCCTAGAGTCTAAACTCAGTAAATGTAAGATTTTAGAATTATAGCTGGACGGTGGTGGCACACGCCTTTAATCCCAGCACTCAGGAGGCAGAGGCAAGTGGATCTCTGTGAGTTCAAGGCCAGTGTGATCTACAGAGCGAGATCCAGGACAGGCTCCAAAGCTACACAGAGGAACCCTGTTGGGGGGGGGGGAGGATTATACTAGATGGCCCTTCAAATCTATACTACACACACTCTTTGTTAAGAATGAAGACAGCGCCAAAGAAAGGCAAAGTCTTTTAGCTACAGTTGGCTTGACCCCAGGTTTTTACAACACAGAGTCTCTGCATGCGTGTTTGTCTTCCCAGTTCCTAGCCCAGGTCTCTTAGAATAAACACTGAATGAACAAGTGAGCAGATGGATGGATGGATGGATGATGGATGGATGGATGGATGGTTTGTGGCTGGAATGCATGTTATCCTATATGCATTAGAGTTTGAGTTTCATCCATCTGTCATTTTAGGAGTCCTTTAGTCCCAGAGGTCTGATCCATGCAGGTTCATTTCACAGTCGGAATATATCTAGAACCCAAAGTAAGGGATTAGAGATAAGAGTTGGTACCAAAAATACTTAATGTGTTTCCTTCCTTCCTCCCTCTCTTCCTTCCTTCCTTCCGTCCTTTCTTTTTTCTCCTTTCTTTCATTTGTTCATTTGTTCTTTCTTCCGTGTGTGTGTGTGTGTGTGTGTGTGTGTGTGTGTGTACACATGCATATGCAGGTGTGCTTGCCACTGTGGGCCAGTGGAATCCAGTGACTGACACGGAGACGTCTTCCTCTATGGATTCCCACCCGTTTCCCCCCAGCAAGCAGTATTACTATTTATTTGGGGGCAGGGTCTTTCACTGGAGCTCTCCATTTCTGTTAGATTGGCTGGTCGGTGAGGCTCAGGTCTGCCTGTCAATGACCCCCACACCAGGGTTATAAATGTGCACCACCATGCCCGGCTTTTAAGTAGGAGCTGGAGCTCTGCACTTACTTAGACCTCAAACATCATTGAGCGTCTTGCTCCCATGGTTAAACAAGCCAATCAATGCTGATGTGAGTCAGTTGTGTTGGTTTTTTGGTTGTTTTTTTCCTCCCAACCCCCTGTCTCTGCTTCTCTCTCTACACCACCATGGGGCTGGCAACTGCTTTGACCCCAGGATGTAGAATCTGATTAACATAATGAAAGGCAAAGTACTTGACCCTGAAAAATCCAAATTTAAGGAAGAAGGTGTAGTCAGTCCAGAAGGGTTTGTGGCAACTGGAGGCCACTTGGTCTCTCACTGACCAACCCAGCAATGAGCTACAGGGGAAGAAATGTTAGCGCAGGCGTGCAGAAAACTGTTGGTGACCAAAGATGTGCCATGCTACAATGGAGTGAAAACTGTCATTGAAGAAGATAGCATTGAGAGATGGGTCGACACTTCTCATAGCAAGGTGTTTCGGAAGTGACCGAAGCTGTCCGAGGATACACTGGGAAGCAAGGACCATGTAAAACTCAAGATTACTCGGTCCTGCGTGGAGCAGACAATGAAAGAAGCCGTAGACATGGAAGAATATGAAGACTGCATTGGTGGAGACACATGGGGGTACCCTAGACACCAGGAAACAGTAAAAGTGTGCAAAGCCAAAATTAATGCTGGGGGGGGGACAAGAGGCGATTTTGCACACTAGAACTCACGCCTAGATGGCAGGACCGTGGTTGTTTGGCTATAATGAGCATCAGCAACCTTTGACAGCTACCTGAGCAGATACTCAGTCAAGGTCACACGAGGAAAACAGTGACTACTGAAAATGAGCCCCATGTCCCATCACCTCCGGTGTAGTTCATTCAGCCACGTGACATCCTGAAATGGCAAAATCACTGAGAGTTTCAGGAGAGAGAGAACATGGTATCTGTCTGCATGTTTTAATTTGGATAAGCTATTATTCCAGCGATAGACTACATAAGACACCACACAATGTGAAACACAAGAGCAGAGCCTATTATTATTATTATTATTATTATTATTATTATTATTATTATTATTATTGACAGAGTCTCACTCTAACCCTAGATGGCTTGGAACTCACGATGTGCCTCAAACTCACAGACATCTGCTTCTCTCTACCTCCAGGGTGCTGGGATTAAAGGCCACCACACCCCTTGTGTTTCTGATTTTTAAAGAATTAACCCACAGAGGTGACCATTGATCATATTCACAAATACGTAAAATTTCTGTACTAAAGAGACTGCCATGTTTATGGATTACTAAACATAAAAACAAGCCATCAATTACAGGGAGTCACACACAGAGGGTCCCCGATAAACAGCACAGAAGGAAGAATTGCTACTGAGTGTTGTTCCTCATTGCAAGGAATGTATCAGAAGAGGAAGCAGACTGGACAGCCAAGGAAGTGCACATGCAGACAGATACAGAGGGAGAGGGAGGGGGAGGGAGGAAGGGAGGAAGGGGCTCATTCTCTGCTGTATTGGATCACACATAGATACACTAGAGATTTGAAAACACGCCTTTTGAGGACACCCTGGTGCTTACTTGCAACTTTCCATGGAAACTACAGCAAGGAACAGGGAGGAGCTAGCATCAACCTGGAGCCAGATTCCACCACAAAACTGGAGAGACGGTGCAGCTAGTGCTTTGAATTAAAACCTGCTCTCTTCAAGCTCTTTCATGGATTCCAAGACTCTTAGTCTGGGGGCGAGCAAGATGGCTCTGACGCTAAAGCCGCTTCAATTGCCAGCTTGATGACCTGACTTTGTCCCCAGAACCCACATAAAGTTGGAGGAAGAGAACTGACTCCACAAAATTGTCTTCTGATCTCTACACGCATAACTGCGGCACATGCACCTACCCTCTCTCGCCCACTCTACACACTAATAATAAAGAAATGACTAAATACCCGAGCTTGGGGAAACTCTCAGTGTGTCTAGACAAACACCTGTGCCCGAGCCTCCTCCTCTCCTGTAACTTGTCTGGCCTCTGCTTGGATTCTCTACTGACTGGGAGCTGGCTCATTACCTCCCAAGGTAGTCTACTCATCAACTGTTTCTACCCCTCTCCATTGAGACTGCAGAACAGACCTCACACCTCTCTGGCATGACAGGCATCCCTATAAAAACAGAGAGAACCCTGTGAGACCTTCAATATCGTGCTATTCAAAGTGGCTGGAAAGAGAAGGCACCAGGCCTAGATAGAGTCCCTCCCTAACTTAGTTACGGTTACTATCGCTGTGATGAAACACCATGACCATCAGCGAGTTGGAGAGGAAAGGGTTTACTTGGTTTATGCTTCCACATCCATAGTCCAAGACTGAAGGAAGTCAGGACAGGAACTCGAACAGGACAGGAACCTGGAGACAGGAGCTGATGCAGAGGCCATGGAGGGATGCTGCTTACTGGCTTGCTCCCTCAGGCTTGCTCAGCCTGCTTTCTTATAGAACCCAGAACCCACCTGCCTGGGGTGACCCCACCCACAATGGGCTGAGCCTTAACATATCAATCATTAATTAAGAAAATGCCTCACAGGCTTGCCTACAGCTTGACGTTATTGGGGCATTTTCTCAGTTAAGCCTCCCATCTCTCCAGTGTGTCAAGTTGACATAAAACTAGCCAGCACATTCCCTCAGACCTCTGTCATGGAGCCTCCTGCCACCAAATCTTTCCTTAACCACTCTTGTGGCCCTTAAGGACTTGGGCATCGGTGCTCAACTCCTGGCTACTCTGAGGACAAGAAGGACCAAAGCTCTTGGGACCACCAAAGGTAAGTACTAGAAGATATGGAGGATACTGGGGACCTTTCCTATGCCTGTCCTTCGTCACTGCGCTGACGTAGATGACGGTGTTCAGCTGGAACCTCCAGCTCACTCTTGCTTGATCTGGAAAGTTCCATTCCTCTCTCTTTCTCCAAATCCCACCCTTTCAGAGAATCTCCAACAAAGAAAAGGCACCCAAAAGCCCAGTCCCCCATTCTTGGTAGCTGCGGCAGCTCCTACCCTAAAGTAGCCATTAGCCCAAGACCCCACCTAAAGCGGTCAGCTTTGACCACACTTGGGCACAAACCCAGCTTGTGGAGGACACATCCTCACCCCCCCCCCCACCGACAGGGTATATAAGCTCCCTGCTTTAGTTTGGCCAATGTGACTTCTCCTGCCTGGATTTCTGGGGCTGGAGAACTCACTGGGGAGTTTCTTTGCTCAAATAAACCTGTGCTTTTACTTTTTCAATTTGGCTTGATCTGGCTTACTGCGTCAGCAGAGAAACCTATTATCATTACAGAAAGCCTATTGGACTAGCTTGGGGGATACCTCTAAAACACCCTGTTGGCCCTTGTTATGGGTCAAATTGTTCCCTAAAAATCCATGATGCTGAAGGTCTAATCGCCAGTACCTTCAGAATGTGTCTATACTTGGGCAGTCTTTAAATCAATTGAGGTAAAATGAGGCCATTAGAGTGGGTCCCAACCCAATGGGATTGATGTCATTATAATGAGGATTAATTAATGTGTATTATTAATTGATGCATAATTAACTTATAAGTGCATATACTAATATATTTTATTATGAGATTTTTACACATGTGTATAATGTAATTTGATTGTATTTGCCCTATGATCTACTCTTGTCCCCCGCTCCTGCTCGTCTCAATTAGTCCCCTGGAGCTTTTATGTCTTTTAAAATACATGCCTAAAAGAAAACATATAATATTTGTATTTCTGAGTCTGGCTTCTTTTGCTGAACATGATAATCTTCAGTTCTATATCACTTCCTGGAAACTGCATCATTTTATCTTCCTTTATAGCTGAGTAAAAATCCTTTTGTATGTTACTGCATTTTGCGTCTGTTCACCCGTTCGCGGACTGACAGACGGATTCTAGGATGTGGCCATGTGATCAGCACAGCAGTAAACACAGATTGCAAGTGTCACTGGTGTGCTGACTTAGGGTCCTGCTTCATACATTCTCGAGGACTGTAGTTGGACCATATGGTAGTTCTATTTTTAGTGTAGTTTTTTTGGAGGACCCTCCATTTCCATAGTGACTGCATTAATTTACATTTCCACTAAGAGAGTATAAAGATTCCTCTTCATCAGCCCCTGCTTCCTCACTAGCATGTGTGTGTATGTGACTGTTTGTCTGTATGTCTGTAAGTTAGTGATGTGTCTGTGTGTGTGTGTGTGTGTATGTGTGTCCATGTCTGTGTCTTTGTGTGTGTTTGTCTGTCTGTGTCTATCTGTCTCTCTGTCTCTGTCTGTCTATTCATGTGTGTGTGTGTCT
Source organism: Peromyscus nudipes (assembly GCA_902168325.1). Lineage (NCBI taxonomy): Eukaryota > Metazoa > Chordata > Mammalia > Rodentia > Cricetidae > Peromyscus > Peromyscus nudipes. The sequence goes on along the minus strand of CABHPH010159413.1, from coordinate 4,592 downwards.
GACAGTCTGTCTGTCTGTTTCCTTGACAATAGCCATTCTAACTAGAGCCAAAAACTCCCTATAGTCTTACTTAGGATTTCCCTAATGGCCATGGATGGTGACATGTTTCCAAGGAGAGGAAGGGTATTCCGAGACAGAGGGAAACCATGTGATGTCTTGGGACAATGATGGCCATCTGCAAACCAAGGAAGTGCCTTAGGAGAGATCAGCCCTGAGAAGTCCTTGACCTCAGGCTTGCAGCCTCTAGCCCTGGACTTCTTCATTATGGCAGGATGGTAGTTCTGCAGTCCTTCATTACGGCAGCCTCAGCGGACAACACGGCTCTCACCACCACCTGAACCTCCATCGTGTAGAGGCAGCCACAGAAGCCACACAGAACAGGTGTGCCCACAGAACACAGGTGTGCCCACAGAAACAGACCCTGGGCCCTCCCGGAGCCCCTGTATGGAGGAAGGGGAGAGAAAGTGAAACATCACCCCAGCACCCCTGAGACAGCAACCGCGTCCATGCAAGTGAAGACACCAGCAGGAAGGCTGGACCCTGAGCCCCCTAGGGGTAGAGGGTTGTCCTGCTGGAATCTGCAGAGGAAGGATTCTGTGTCCAGTAAGGGAATGTAGACCCTGTGGTGAGACAAGAGACCCGAAATGCCACTGCTCGACCCTAACTCCACGGTGACAGAAGCCCCACAGTGGGGAGAAGAGAGACAGGAGAAGGCTGGGGAGGCGAATATGAACAAAGCGTGGTACGAAAGCGTCATCTGGAAGCTCCATTTTTGTACTTTAATTTTTTAAAAATTCTCATCTGAAAATTCAAAGAAAGGGAAACAGCATCAGGGCATGGGTGATAGGAGAAAATAAACCCAGTAGACCATCACACTGACAGCAGCTATTAGTTAATAAGAGCCATGAGAAGGCCTAGAGGCAGAGCACATTCACTCAGAACCCTCTGTGTTTCCAGAACTTTCATGTGAGCTGATAACCCTTTCTTCCCGGTGACAGCTGTGAGAGGGTGTCCAGAGCCGCGCTTTCCCCGAGAAATAATGAAGCGTTTAGGTGACGGGATGGAGCCCTGAGTGTGTAGCCCCATGGCCCTGGCCAGGGTGCTCCATTCCTTAATGATGACAGACCCTCCCTGCTGGAGCTGTGTTCTCGCAAGGATGAGAAAGAGCCTGGAGAGCTGAGGGAATGGTGCCTGCCTCCGTCATCACTGCTGTGTGGTACTAGCATTCTCAGAGGTTAGTTACCTCAGGCTAATTCAAGTAGATCCGAGGTGCAGCCGTAATTACCAGGACACGGCTAGTGAGGCGGCTGTGCGGGTAAAGGTGCTCGCCACTAAGTCAGAGAACCTGAGTTCGGTCCTTAGTTTGCACATGGCGGGATGCAAGATCCAGACTCCCACGAGTCACCTCCTGACTTCCACACACTGTAGTTCGTGCACCCCTACACACACACACACACACACACACACACACACACACACACACAGACACACACACACAAAAATAAACAAACACATACATACATACATACATACATATATACATACATACTTACATACCAGGAGAGGACAGCCTGGGATAGAGCAAATAGCATGGTAACATAAATAAGGTTTCTACTTCAAATCCCCATCATAGGGAACCTGGTTTCGGGACCACACAGGAGGGGAAAGCATGGGACAATAGGAGGCCAGGCAGGAGCTCAGGGGTTTTAAGCACTTCCAAATGGTTGTCACTAGCCATTGAGCAGGATTGGTCACCCTCAGTGGCAAAGCAGGGAGACTAACGCGCTGTGGCGTCTTGAATTTACTTGGTGCCTTCCTGCCAAGCAGATCAAAGCACTTCAAAATAAGTTTTTTTTCTCAACTTCTGAGAAGAAGCCACTGAGGAAAATTCCAATTCACCTACAACCTTCGGTATCAGAATAATCGCCAACAGGTGACAATTCTCTCTGGTTTCCAGAAAGGTTTTCGCACATGTCCTCAGCGACACCCTGGGGAAGTGGGCAGGGAAGATTGGCCCCATTTTCCAGAAGGGTAAAGCAGAGAGCTCGTGGGCCTGTTCCAGGGAAGCCATCATCCATCCCAGCTTGTTGCTGTTATCATCATGGCTCAGCATCATGCCACAAAGGTCACAGACAGAGCCAGTCCCTGAAAGCCAGAACAAGACTGGGAGGTGATCTCTGAGCACCATCCATGTGACTATTTCCTCCTCCTTAAGATATCCAGTGGC
>CABHPH010159412.1:577-37933 GCA_902168325.1 Peromyscus nudipes | reverse complement strand
TCTCTCTCTCTCTCTCTCTCTCTCTCTCTCTCTCTCTCTCTCTCTCTCTCTCTCTCCTTTTTCCCTTACTCTCTTGCTTCTCTCTGCCAGGACTGAACTCAGTCCCATATCTGCTAAGTAGGTTCTATGTCCCAAACTCCAAGACTCTGTTTTTCATCAGTAATCTCTTATTGCCAGTACTATCTGGGGGAGGCACCTCATGCATTTTATAATTTTATGGACTACCTCAGCCTTATAAATCTCCCTCTCTCCTATTGAGAATGTTACAATGTCTGAAAAAATGCTACATAACAAGCATTAATAGCATAGCAAAAACAAAGTCACAGACTCACAGACTGAAGCAATTCTCCATAGCTCTGGCAACAGGTTGACTTAGATTTTCATTGTTTAGATGCAGATAGTAGGAGTAAGTGGCTCATATCTTCTGTAAGGTCAGGATCACTGTTTTCCTGTAATTTCTTGATTATTTTCAAACATTAATGCTCTTATGTCAAACTAATAATATAATACTTTTTAAAAGAAAACTTGTTTAATGAATACTTCTGATAATTTTTTCAATTTGTATGGTATTCTGGAAATTTTATAAAAATGGTTGATATTTTACTTATAAAGACAAAAGCCATGTCATCGTAATCATCATTTAAAGAACAGTATTGTATAATTTTATTAAAATAAAATATATAAAATAACCTAATCCATTAAACAAAGTTTCTTCTAGAAATTCTAACAGAATTGTGTACCATGTTATTTCAGATGTTCCCATTTCTCATGATGAATACTGATTCTGTGTATGTTCACTCGGTACTATTTATCAATCATGAGGACTTCTATCATACACAGTGGCCCTGGTGATATGATACATGTTTTTAGTCTTCAACCAACACATATATTTAATTTGTTTTAAATTATTTATGAGGAAGTGCTTGCATAAGGCTCAGATTTCAAGCTGGCTAGGATTCCTGAGCCTCAGTCTCATCAAATCCACTGTGAAGAGCCCCATCACACTGCACAGTGCACCTCATTATTTCCAAGGTTACGCTTTCTTATCTAACAGGCCTGCTGTCTGATAACAGACCAATCCGATATGTGAGTGAAAACAAGAGAAAAGCCCTATTAAGGGCGCTTTAGAAGCAAGGCATTGATCCCAAAAGTAAAACATTTTCTGCGTATAAAAGAGAATGCACCGAATCAATGCCTTTTCTGGTGAGCACAGAGGTTGGTTAATCACGCTAATTAGGTGCCACTTGACGACATTCTTTTATGATCACCATCGTGAGCACTGTCATAAGCAGAATTTTTTCTACATCTCATTAATGAAAGTCTGTGTCATCACAGCTCAGGAAACTTCCTTATTATCTTGTGTTCTTTAATTTTAATGAAACATTGCTCCTAATGATAAAAGGTCTTTCCAGAATTCCCATGTTGAAAGCTAAGGTGTTTTTAGACGATCATTAGAGTCATATGTTCTCTTCTATTCCAAAATGGCAATTAGATTTACTAAGTAAGAACATTCCTTCTTTCTTTCTTTCTTCTTTTTATTTTCTTTTCATTTTTTCTCCTTTGGCTATTCCCTTAGGTCAGGTACTCAAACATTATGCCCCCATAAATGGATGACTTTTTAATGACAATCAATTAATATTCCTATAGAGCACTACTGTTGCAGATATTGTGAAATGTGTCAGATTTACCTGGAGAATTTTTAGAGTGTACACATGAATGCCATAGTTAAGGTAGCTTAAAGTGGGCCTTCAGGAAATCTGCATTATTTTATTTAAATAGAACTATTCCAACTTATAAAAATGTCTATAATACTGTTTGTCTTGTTGGTTGAATTTAGCATGTCCATGGGTGGCATGCTTCATGATTACTACCATCTATGGGCTTGGAATTATATATATGGAGTAAACTATTGAAGTAGTGTGATATCTTGTTCACAAGAACCTATAGCATTTTTTAAAAAAAGAAAGAAAATAAGAGAAAAGGTTTGCTTTTTTAATTTGTTTTACTTTGCTTTGCTCTCTTTTTGGTTTTTGTTTTATTCAAGATAAGATCTTACTATAATCTCTGGTTGTCCTAGAACTCACCTTGCATACCAGGATGACTGAACTCACAGAGATCCACCTGCCTCTCCCTCACAGGTACTGGAATTAAATGTGTGCATCACTATGCCTGGCTAAAAATGATGCTGTTTGCAAAATATCTGTTTACAGAGGCACAAATAAACACAACCAATCTCACTCTGGCTCACTCTCTTACTCTCTCTCTCTCTCTCTCTCTCTGTCTCTCTCCATAGCAAGTACTCTTAAACACTGATCTATCTATCTAGTGCACATATATTTTTCTACCAATAAAAACACTTTCAAGCACATGCATGTGTGTGTTCACATCTATATCATGGCAATATAATCCTTTACATTATGGACATATTATGTATTTACACATATACATGCCTATCAGATCTCTACTTCCTGATTTTAAATTCAATTAGCCCTAAGTCTTTAAGAATTTTTTTGTTGATACCCCCTCCTTATTTCAAAACAATATATTGTTCTTTTTTTTTCATTTTTCTTTGTTAAGAAATTTTCTACTCACTCCACATACTATCCACAGAACCCCCTCCTCCCTCTGCCCACCCCCCGCCCCCTTTCCCCAGCCACCCCGCATCTCCACATCCCCCAAATCAAGGTCTCCCATGGGGAGTCAGCAGAGCCCAGCACACTGAGCTTAGGCAGGTCCAAGCCCCTTCCCACTGCAATATTTTTCTTGATGTTTATCAGTTTAAGCAATGGCTACTTTCCTTCTCTGATGACTGTTGCTAATTAAGCTTGTAAGACACTTCCACATTTCAATTCACTCATAAGATCCCCTCACCGTAATCTCACAGTATATAAATACTGTGTGTATCTATCTGTGTGTATGATAGCATGCACACATGTGTTTACACAATACAGTTTTAGACTTTGTGTCATATTTTACATTACACATATGCATGTATAGATGTGTTTTACACACAGTATCATAGATCAAGCATGCTTCTCCTAGTCTGATCAAGGAAATGGATCATTTTCACAAGAAGCACTTTTTCAGCACCACAGTTTATCCCAGATAATTAGATTTTTGCATATTATGATATTTAATAATTTATCTTCAATTCTAATAAAATATCTATTCTTTAAAATTTTAATTCATAAGAGAACAAAATTTTTAAATCTCTTTAACTGACACTTAGTTGCATATATGTATAAAATTCTTTAATAATTAATAAATATATATAAAATAATCTATTTTAGAACTATGTAAATTTATTAAAAATCTAAAGTTTTTGGAAACATACTTCAGTGGTGTTAATAATTATGTTTGTGACAATCCTCTGTCTTCTTTAATCCTTCTACAAATCTGTTAAATTAATTCCCTTATCTATTTATTTATTGACATTAATTCATAAGCTATTCAAGCATGTATCTCTAAGAGCAGTCTATGCCTAAGCATATAGATATATATATACATATATATTAAGCGATACAATTTATTACAAAGCATTTAATATCATTAGACATAATGAAACGTTTGCTTCATATATTCAATTTAGGTCATATTGACTTTTGTGTTTGTACAGATTTTATTAAACCCTGATAAAATGCTAACAAAAGCATAGTTATTGTAATTAAAATTAAGAATAGAGCTATTTCTCCTAGTGTAAAATATAAATAAAAATATCTATGAAGAATTAGATCAGCAAGTGCTGTCCAACCCAGACAAACCCACCCTGTAAATATGTGCATGTAATTTCATGTTTAGTTAATGACCCCACTTGACAAATTTAAGAATTATTTGTTAAAGTGCAGGGCCAATCCTGTGAGGATTGAGTTTATTTTCCTAATGATTTTTCTAGCTTAATTAAATTCGTATCTCTTAGCTGGAATGAAACCATCAAAGGATGTATAGAAACTGTATGTTATAACTGTATTAAATGCACTCCACCTTCAAGGAACTGAATCTTCTTGTGTGTGTGTGTGTGTGTATGTGTGTGTGTGTGTGTGTGTGTGTAAGTGTGTGTGTGTGTGTGCATGTATGTGTGGTGTGTGAGGTGCGTAGTGTGGGGGGGTGCGTCTGTGTGTGTGTGTGTGTGTGTGTGTGTGTGTGTGTGTGGTGTGTATGTGTGTATACAAGCACATGCCTGTCCACATGTATCTAAGTAAGTCAGGGGTGTTCACCCACTTACATGTGTATGTGGAGGCCAGAGGGCATGTGGTGTAGTTCTCGGGAGCCATCAACCTTCCTTTGAAAGAGGATTTCTCCAGCCTTCCCGTTCCCAGTACTAGGACTTCAGGCACCCACCACTCCGCCCAGCATGTGTTTGGGAGATCAAAGTCAAATCTTTATGCTTGCAATGAGTAAGCCATCTCCCTAGCCCTGAGCACCCCTGTTCTTAAATATGAGGAAACTGAGGCACAGAGTCACAAAAGTCATCAGTCACACAGACGGATTAAAACGGGATTTTTCCCCTTCTTTGAAAACCTTTATTTTATTCACCTTTCAAAGTGGCTTTATTTGTATGTTAACTCACAGAAAAGAAACTCTAATAAATAAATAATGAGCCTTTGGGAATGTGGCAGAGCCCACTGTCTGTGCAGTATACTAGGTCTTTTGCTTTCAAGGTCACAAACTCAACTCATTTCCAAGTTTAGAAATTGGTTCCAGCAAGAAAAACTTCACAGTTAGTACAGTATAACTTTTTTTTAAGACTTACAAGAGAATTATAAATCTAGGCTGGAAGTGTACTGGAAGATGTCTAAGCAGTAATTTTCTAAGCAGGGAAGTTCAAATCATCCCTTAAGAAACACTAAGTATTTTTTTTTGTATAAGTACAAACACCTTCTCTTTTACCTCTGATCTATTTTTTTTTTGCCTAAGTAACAAAATCTCAGTGCAGTCCAGATGATTTTTATATCAGTGTCTATAGAAGAAAACCAAAGAATATATATCTCCAAATCAGAACAAGACATCTGAACGAAGGATTTTTGGTGTGGATGAATGGGTTGTATAACTCCAATTGTTCTCTAATGAAAATATTCTTGGGTATGCTAAAGATTTCCTCAACCCTTACCAACTGGTCTGCTAGGAGCAGTTTTTGAGTGTGTGTGTGTGTGTGTGTGTGTGTGTGTGTGGTGTTGGTATTGATCCAGCAAGCAAATGGAAATTCATTTTTTAAGCACAAACTCTTTTTGTACTCATAAAGTTATTGCTGGACACAACATATCAGTCCTGTTTATGTTACTGATTTCATTATTATAGCAAATGTTTTTCTTCGCAATAATTTAAGAACATTTGTATTTTGAGAAGTGTTACACTGATAATTTTATACCATGACCGTTTGATGATTTATGGAAAGAACATGGTGAGCCCAGGTTTATCCTACGCAACACAGTCACTCAGGAATGTCCACCTTCTCCAGTGGTGCTAACTGGAGAGCCTTGTAAATCCAGAAAAGAAAATGCACTTATGGGCTCAACATTCAGGTTGCCAGTCAGTCACCCAGTTGTGCCCAATTCAGGTGATAGCATCTGTTCTCTGGAAGTGTGCAAATGCACTCATACCCCTTTATCTGTGAGTTGCCAGAGACCGTTCAGGCTGTAATGGTCATTAGGCAAAACCATCTACCTTTCATGCAGTGACCCAGGGGTTTGCACACTCTTGAGGAAATAATGTCCATTCCATGTTGCTCATTACTGTGGTGTGAACTTCTGTTCCAACCCTCCCGCAAACTCTTTCTTTCAGATTCCAAGACCAAAACACTGAGACTTCATGTGGATGTCAGGAAGAGGGAGGAACTGAAAGGTGAATGACATGTGTGGACCCTAGTTTTACACAAGTGTATCTTGAATTCAATGAGATTTCTAGTCATTTCAGTCAACTGGATGCTTTTGTTTCTGGTATTGGGAAGACACGGGTCTAATTTGCACTAATAAAGCTGACAGGATTGAGAAGGATTTTCTCATAGGTCTAAGAAGCTACTTGAGACATACTTATTTTAGAGTCCATAAATTCAAGTGTTCATAGAAGATAAATAAAGAGAATAAGAATCGAGATTTTTAGACAGCTGCTTGTATTTATCATTAACTACTCAAGTCTATTATTCTGGCCACGTCTCTTCATCTTTCATGTATATATAAGTATATACAAAACTTAATGTGTGACATATTTATCCTCAGAAATATGGCTGAGTTTTAATTGCAAAGGAGTTTTATACTAGAGCACAATATTTGCTAATTTAAGGATGACATGAGGATCTCAAACAATATTAATGTGAACATTACAAAACCATTTGGCCATTTCTATGGAATACAAGTTTTAAAGAAGTCTATCAGTTACTAAAATTTGTGAGTATTAATACATAAAATATTTGAGATGGGTACAATTCCATCTATCTTTACATAACACTTTTTTTTTTGGTTTTTCGAGACAGGGTTTCTCTGTGTAGCTTTGCGCCTTTCCTGGAGCTCACTTGGTAGCCCAGGCTGGCCTCGAACTCACAGAGATCCGCCTGCCTCTGCCTCCCGAGTGCTGGGATTAAAGGCGTGTGCCACCAACGCCAGGCTACATAACACTTTTTTATACATTTTAAGACTTCTTGTACTGGGTATTGGAGGTATTTGAGGAGGAATAATGTCTTGCAAGGAATATTGTACATGTATAATCAATGAATTCTAATAAAATTCTTGAAATTATTTTTCTATTACACACTATTTGAGAAAAAGATATTTAGATTAGTAGTTCTTCAACTCCATCATAAATAAGTGATTTTGAGTTGAAAAGGGCCAACCAAGCTGTTTTGGAGCAAGATTTAATCACAATAAGAATTTTTTTTAAAACAGATTCACTAGAAAGTTTAATGTCTCCTAAAACTTGAGGGTAAATGTTCACCACAGACGCTGGAGAGAACGTGGTGTGGAAGGAGTAGGGATAAAAGGACGTCAACTGGTAAAGTTAAGTGGTGTAAGGAATTTTAGCTGAATTATTGAATTAGAGAGCAAATACAGATACTAATAGTATAGTTTGCATCTCAAAAATTAGATGATTTTAAGATAGTTCACTGTAAAGAAATGACAATTATATGAAGATACAAATATGTATAACTAAATTCCACATTACATAATGTACATATGCACTGTGATATTATATAGTACGTAGAATGCATGTATGACCTTATTTTCATATATTCATTAAAATACTTAAAATACCAATGGTTCATGTTGAGTCTTTATCTAAAGATAGTCATTAGATTCTTTAATATAATATAAAGACACTTGAATTTAATCCCCCCCCTTGAAATCCAGATTAATATACTTGGTCTGCTACTACATAACTCTATCATTGGCAATGTAATCATCTCAGTTTCAACATTTCCAAACATCAAACCTATGACTTCTTTATACAAATTAGTCCCTTTTCTGCCTACTGTTATTTGATAATAGCTATCTAGTCCTCTTCTAATTGAGGTTCCTTTGAGTCATTTATCATTCTCACCTAGAATCAACCCAAGAATGTTTTGTGCTAAACTTACTTACACATATAGACCATTCTCTGTTCACATGAGACATTTCCAACATACCAGGCTGATTCAACCACAGTCATCTCTCTCAAAGAAAATTTTACAAAGTGAATTGCTTGTGTATTTGTTGGTGGTGGTAGGTTTTTTTTTTTGTGTGTGTGTGTGTCCCTAAATCACAGAAATTTTTGAATATGTGATAGACATCCTGCCAGGTTCTGCTCGACTATTGAACTGTCTTGAATTGAGGAGTGAGGATTGAGAAATAATAGATAGGAAAAATAGAGACATAGACAACGTGAAAGAAAAAGACAGAGATACAGAATAGCATCAGGAGGGTTCTGGGTCAATACCACAGTTAGCCTGAGTTTATTTCTCAGGGCATTTTTATACCCGAAACAGGAGATGCAAAAGACTTCCTCTCTCAAAGACACCATAGTTCAATGTACAAACAAGTGTAAATACCTCCTTAATTCTCTAGGTACCTGGCAACCATGCCTTTGGCCATATATCCTGTTATCTAGCCTTGATGAGTAAGACATCTGATAGCCATGCCTTTGAACAAACATCCTGTTATCCAGCCTTAAGGAATAAAGACAAGCTTGAACTCTCTGACCTTGAGTCAAGATGAAATCAAGCCACAAACTCCAGTTCTTGTGGGCTCCCACAATGTCCTATCTTTCTTTTGCCTAAACTTGTGCCAATTTATTGTTTAAGAACATAAGAAAGTTATTCATACTGTCCACAAAATGTTAAATTATCTGGTTTCCTTTTAGATAATGGGGGTTTATCTCAAAGTGATTCATTTTTCCTCTTTCTATTCAAAGAATAAACAAATAAATATTCAAGGGATAAGTAAATAAATAAATGTGGAGAATAATTTTCCCAGAAAACTTCATAATACTACTACTCTGATTAATTTATCCCATCTTAATTAATTAATCCCATCTTAAGCATGTGTGACTATCACCCATACAATGTACTACCAGAAAGAATTTTTTGAAATATCGGATGCAAAATACCATTTCCTATCCTTCCATGCCCCACTTCTGGCTCCATGGCTGTTTTGTTGTAGGCAACTGACCTACTTTGTATTTACTTTTTTTTCCCTCAAAGACAGAGTAGGACCCGGGAAAACAAGGATTTTCAGGATTGGTAGCCACTGTTTGAATTCAAGAATTGTAAGCTCAGTGCAGAAGCAGTCAGCACATTTAATGGGTTGATTTTTGTTTTGTCACACATGCAGAGGCTGCAGACCTAACCCCAATACAATGATTCTAGCCTTACAAAGTAAGGTATTGAAAATGCCAATCACATTTAAATGATGTCATCAGGTCTAGATAGACTCAGTATGGCTACTGTTCTTATTAAACAAGTAAACTGGGATGCAGAGATGTGTGTAGAGTAAGATGAAGAGACTGCAGAAGAGAGCTTTTCACAAGGCGATGGGGGAAGCTGGAGCAAGCGCCTCCTCACAGTTTTCAGTGGGAACTAGTTTCTGCAGACAGCCAGATTTTGTTCTCCATCTTGCAAACCTGAAAAATGGGTTTCTGTAATTTAAGCCACCTTGTATGTGATACTTAATTCCAACCACCCTAGAAAAACAAATGCACTGTGTGTCGGGTACTTGCTGAGCTAATTGAATGAGAGCCTATTTTGACCATGATGTCAATATTAATAAGTTGCCTTTTCTGTTTACTCACATCTTTAGATTTTCTCATATTTGTTTTATACATTCTTTAAGTATGTTTGAGTACTTCTATGCTAAACATAAAGCCTGGAGGAAATCAGGATATGTATTGATATTAAACAAAAAAGAGAAAAGAAATGCAAAAATGCTACAAATGAAAATGGAATCATTAAATTATACAACAAAGAAAATAAAATCATTAAGAGAAACAATTTCTCATCATACCAAGATCCTGAAGAAGACATACTGCTTTTGAAAAGCAGAGACTTGAAATGAGAAATATATCAAAGAAACATGAAAAAATAGAGCAGAGAGTAAAATAAGCTAATATAATTCAGAGAAGGAAGCTTACAGAGAAATATAAGGCTATTCTAGTAGCAAATGCCACATTGGGTAAGTTAGAAAAGGCATTACTAGATTTGGTGTGGGGTATGATAAACAAAGAGGAAAACTACATAAAATTAAAGTGGCCAGAAGGATATTAAAGCAAAAACTAAATTGTGAACTTCTAGAAAATAACATCTTGAAAAAAAAAAAAAAAAAACTGGACTAATGGAGCCCATGAAGAAAGGTCTTGTTTTTAATGCCAGGATATTCTAATAAAAGGATATTCCATCTGAGGTCATGTGACAACAGGTTGAGAAAAGCAAACACATTGTTAATACAGAAACATACTAGTCAAATGACACGGTGAAGGGGGAAGGAGGGCTAAAGAATGCTGACAGGAGTGGAGTCCCCTCCTCCCTCCCAGAAAAGGGTAACTGAAGAATGTTTGTTATAAAACTGTGCAAAATAACATTTAATGCTAAAAGTCTATAAGTCAATACTTATGAAGACACATGGAATTTATTTTAAAGCCAGCTAACAGTTTGTTTTACCTGTATTTTAGCATTGTATTTTTAATTAGAAATGTGCAATTTAAAACTACATTAGAACAAACGTGTATATGGATTAAATAAAGCCTGTCACACAGTAGGATAAACAATTCACTTGTCTGTTTTAATTATTATTTTAAAAAGCAAAACCCAGGTGATTGGCATGCATGTAGCAGAGGCAGGATGGTCTGCCTCACTCTATAGCAGACATAATGTGTGTGAATTCTCAATTTTTCCTCAGAGAACCCCAACTAGGAGCCAAAGCCAGATCTCCACAAAATTGTCAACATCTGTGGTTGTTTAGTATTAGATAATATAATATACAGCTGCAGATCTTGACCATATGCAAGCCCTGTGCCTGAAAAAAAAAAGTATTGAGTTGAGGAACCAAAAATAAAAGTGTATGAGAAACTGCTGTCAGGTAGAATTTATCTCACTGCATCATCTTTTAAAGGTGGTATTGACCTTGCACTGCCTAAATGAAGCATACGATATTTATGAAAGTTTCCCACTACCTTAAAACTTATAATTTGTTTCATAATCTGTGAACTAATTATCTAACAAAATGTCCATATTCTATTCATTATTTCAGAGTTCTTTTGGTTTTCTCACATGTCATAAGAGTATGCATTCTGAGTCAGAGATTCCAATGTCCTTCCCTCTGAATCAACTTGGACAAAAATAAAAAGAACTCAACATCCTCAATTGTCATGGAATTCTCTGTACCCTCCCAGAGGTAGCTAGCTAGAGACTATTTTAAATAGGGTTAAGTCATGAGGCAATCATTTTCAGAACTATCCCCCTATTATTCATTTTTCTCCTTCTTATGTGTATATCTGTCCAACATTTTTGCATGTGTATGGATTCCTGGGTTTATGGATAGGGGTGGGTGATACATGATCAAAACAAAAACAAAAAACAGGGACTCAGATATCAGGGTAAAAGCTAAAAGCTGAAAGATTAAAGAAGCAGAGCAGCAACCACCAGAGGCTTCTTACCTCTCTCAATCCTCGAACCAAAAAAGGGGCCTGAGATCCTGTCTCTACCTGCCCCTATATTCCTGTCTCCACCTCCTGATTGTGCTAGGATTAAAGGCGTGAACCTCCCAAGTGGTGGGATTAAAGGTGAGAGCCACCCCCACCTGGCCTCTATGGTTAGCTAGTAGCTAGCTTGCCCTCTGATCTCCAGGTGAGCTTTATTTATCAGAACACAAACAAAACATCACACAACAGGTGGGCGATATGTACACGTGCGCATGCAAGTGCAGAGGCCCCAGGCTTATGTTGGGAGAATCTTCATTTATTGACCTCCTGCTCCTTTTTGAAGTAAGGGCTCATAAATCAAGGACTTGCTGATATAGCTCTTCTCTCTAGACATCTTGTTCTAAGGGTCATGTTTCTACCTTCTGTGGCTGGAACTGTCGGCAGGCCACCACACCAGCAGGATATTGCCATGAGTTCTGGGTATCCACACTCTGATCTTGCTGTGGCAATCAGCACCTTTAACCTCTGAGCCATCTCACCAGCCCTATCTCACCATCTTATATAAATGGGTCACACCAAGAGGTTTAGGCTGTGAAATATTCACTGTTCAGGTGTCCAAATTCTCTTACATGTTCTCTTTTTCTCATTTCCCTCAAACCAATTCCCCATGTCCATGGGTATGACTTGCAAATAGGTGGACTGTCAAAGTTCTAATAATCTGACATTGTTTCCATTTTTCTCAGAAAGTAATATGTGATAAAGCCGAACTGTTTTTATGCAGATAAAGAGTTGATTTATTTGTATCTATGTCCTGAATCATGCATTTGTATCAAAGTTCTGCCAAAACAAAATCAACCATGAACTGTGGCTATATAAAAGTTGCCAACAAAATTTATTTTGCCATCTTTTCTTATCTGTGAAGGAATACTGTGGAACTGGACTTTTCTAAAGCCACTACTAACTCAGTGGTACAGACTTTTGAAAGAGTGTGTTTAAATGAATGTATACTCCTAACATTTCTAAATTCCCTTACATTAGACATTGTAAATTGGCTAGGATGTTCACACCATACTTATGGAAAAGAAACATATTCTCAATTGTTTGGTTATTAGAAAACCTAGCACTGTATTTAAGGTAACCTGTCCTCATGCGTATCATTTTTTACCCCATAACTAAGAGTATTGTGAGTACTTTTTGTAGGGGTATTAATTCAGTGACAATTCATACTACAATACATAGTTTATGTAGGTTTAATTTAAAATTTTGCTTTTAATTGATTCTAGAATGTCTGTTCATTTCTGGCTTATAAGAGTATACCCCAAATAACACTAAGGAAAACAATTAATGCAGTAAAATATGACCTCCTTTCCCAATCATCTTACTAGATGTTGCTCTAACTTAAGGTTCAATAGATAAAACCTTGCAGATGCTTACCTTTCCTTATTGACCGTCAGTTACTGTAAGTTGTTAATCCTCTCTGCTGGTCTCTGTCCTTTTGTTTTAACCACAAATATTGTAGAAATTAAAATGACAGGGTCAAAATGTAGAAATTAAAATGACAGGGTCAAAATTTTATCACCAACTTATCTGGTATCCATCAATCTGTATGTGACCTATACATCTTTCTAAACTATATCTGTATAATTTTGTGTTTTATTCACATTTTAGCAAAGAATTCCATGCCCTCTCTTTGAAGTATTTCCTTGGTAAAAGAAGGTAATGGTTCTGCTTCCATCTCCAGTAGATGCTGTTGCTGTCAGTGAACTTAAATTGCATATTAGTTTCTGTAACGTTTCAGTTTTATGAAATAGTCACTGCAAAATCTACATAATAATATATATAACTGACCTTGCTTCACACACGTTACTGTAAGATATTAAATTATACTCTTCTATGTAGGGATCTTCTAAGATGCTTTCTAGCCAAGAACTCTCAGCCAGTTCTGTATGCTTTCCAGTATGGAATTTCCAACTGACTCCACTGCAGGGACTGTTGTTGAGTTAACATTACTGGCTTTGCTGGGTTTATTTTAATTACTACTCTGAAAAATTATAGGATATCATATTTTTAATTAGCAACATTAAATAAAGAAATTGAACATGCCATAATCAACCATTTTTTTTTGTGACTCTTGCTGGAAGTTAAGAAGAAGGGTCAAGAAAAAGAGCCCATGGCTGGGGAGGTCATAAGCTCTCTCACACAACCTATGCCTGTTTGATACTAAATGACCATGATGTCAAACTGCTTTCTAAAATTGCACATTTATACTTATAAATTAATGTTGCATTCAACCTGCTTTCGAGAATATCACAGAAGATGAAGTAGAAAAAGCCTAAGAGACTGGAGATAGAAATAAGTAGAGTAGAGAAACGCCTCTGACATGGCATGGCCATTGTACTCCTGACTGACCGCAGCCAGTTTTCTGCATAATATCACTATCACATTGAGCCTCAGAGCATTTCATAATGATTAAATTTAACTATAGGGTTTTAACATCACAAAGAATACAGCTGCAATAGCAAGAAATGCCCTGTGTACTCTCATTAAAAGACAGAAATATGTGTGTCTGTGTATGTACCTCTGAAAGTTTGTGTGTGTGCACGCACAAGTGTGTGTGTGTGTGTGTGTGTGTGTGTGTGCGCGCCCATTTGTAAATGAAGGGAACAATGAAGGGAGGGGGTCTTATAAATATCCTCATCTTCTAACACACACACACACACACACACACACACCTTTTTCTCTTCCTTAAAAGTCTGTAGACCAAAGCACAAGCTCCATGCAATCATAAGAAAGGAATCCGCTGTCCCCAGGAAGAAAGAGATTGTCTCCTTCTTCCATCCTTGAAAGGAGTGACTTTCCTGGTTGTCTGATTCCTGAATACATGTGAAAACCTTC
Source organism: Peromyscus nudipes (assembly GCA_902168325.1). Classification (NCBI taxonomy): domain Eukaryota; kingdom Metazoa; phylum Chordata; class Mammalia; order Rodentia; family Cricetidae; genus Peromyscus; species Peromyscus nudipes. The sequence goes on along the minus strand of CABHPH010159412.1, from coordinate 23,941 downwards.
CCTTCTCTCTCACTGTCCTACACAGCAGTTACTTGCTGAGGCAGCTGGTGTCTGCCTGCTCATCAACCCCCTGCTCAGTGCCCTGGTCAAGTTCAAAAGGTCCCACAGGGAAGAACATTCCAACTTTTCTTGCCTTGCCTGCTTTGCTTGCTAGAATCACCACAGGGGAAAACATGTCACTTACCTCATCAATGAGTTCAAAGACAAAAATAAGATTCATGTAGGGTATCTGGAATTCTTTTAAATCTTCCAACCTGCAGAGAAAGTGGTTTTTATTTTTTATTTTATTTTTTTACATCTATGTCATGTGCTTTCAAGGGGCAAAAGATACCTGCAGAGATGTATCTGCCACCGGCCTTTCCTGTGCCTGGCTAGTTAGTATGTTTATTCTTGAGAAAGTAACTCAAAACTCACCATGCCCACCTTATTTATTCTGTATAATTCAATCCTACTTCAATCCAAAGCACAGTTGAACTTGTTTTCCATAGCATTCTGACTGGTGTGACTTCTCAGTGGGTTCTGCATATAAGAGGGAGAAAACAGAGTATAATTTTACTAAGCTATAACTTTAACACCAAGGATACAACCAGCTAATTTTTTTCTATCACTACTGAAGTTGTTTTACTTCCTCAATAACAAATAATGAGTATTAGTCAAGAGTGCATGTCGAAATAAGGTCTTCCCAGAGGAGGATTAGTAAACCATTTTTCTGTCTTCATTGTTTAATATCATATCATGCTGAACACTGTATGCTTTAAACTCAGTCCCAATTGAGCATCTGTTCTTTCTATATTAGGTGTGAAAAATTCTCCCACCTCTATAGCTCTTGATGAAATAGCAGTGCCTAAAGAATTCCAAAAAAGGACTTTGTTTCTCCTTCAGTGCATGTGTGAAAGGAAGATTTTTGGATAATATTTATAAAATACTCAGTGAAATCCATTGTCAAGTGAGTTTGATAGTCTGTCCTGCTTAAAGGGGAATTATAACTTTTAATAGATTTTCACAGTTGTGTTTCTGCAACTAAAGAACCAAACTTAACTTTAATGTAGTAGTTTGCAACTGTTCAAGAGTAAAATCATTACTTTGTGTTTGTCTCATTTCTCTTAAAGCAATGTGATTTTCCACCCCAGTTAACTTTGTTATCTGATTGTTATCCTGACATTACTAAGTTTTCCCATTATACTGGTGGTCAACTGACATGTAAAACAACTACTCAACTGACATGTTAACTAACTCTAACTACTCAGCTACAATTTTCTTTGCAAATTTAGCAACCTTCCTTAGTATAATTGCATAGCTGTCATATGGGCAAACTTTACATAAATTTTGAAGAATAAGCTCCCTCTGCATTCAATCATTTTTTAATGCTTCCATACCTCTATGGCCTAGTGAATTTTGTGTTCAAGTTTCAAAAACCTCAACGTCCCTGTAGAGAAAAACATGGGAAATGTTTGCCTGCTTGATTTCTCTGGCATTAAACGGTATTTCTCATTGATGACTGATTTCATTGTCAAGGTGGTTATATTGTGAGATGCCTGGTAGATTAGTAATGTAGATTCTGAAGTGTGTCTGTAAAGACTTATCCAGAAGTACTTGTACCAAAGGGGTTCTTATCTGAGCAAGGCTTTAGTCCACTGAAAGACAAAAGGAGATGAAGATATGTCTCAGAGGTGCTGGATCTTTTGAATATGTAGTCTAGATTTTGGGCGTGTTCTGGAATGGTATTTAAGACTCTATTCTACCTTTCTGCTCCTTGACTGATATGGGGTGAGTAAGCTTGCTCTGTCATGCCATTTAACCATCATAATCTGCTTCCTAACAACACAGAAATGGTGGAGCCAGACATCTGTGACCTCAATAGTCTGTAACTATCTCTGTAATAAATAATTTCCAGTTTTAAAATGGTATCTCTCAAGTACTTGCTGTGGAATAATAATTCTGTACACTGTGAAGATGTGTTGCTCTGATTGTTAATAAAAATGCTGAATGGCCAATAGATAGGCAGGATTTGTGAGGCAGAGAGAATGCTGGGAAGAAGAAGGGGTGGAGTTAAGAGAATCACCAGCCAGACATGGAAGAAGCAACATGGGAAGTTCATAGACCAGGCAAATGAGCCTCAAGGCAGCACATAGACTAATAGAAATGGGTTAATTTAAGGTATAAGGGTTAATTAAAAACAAGTCTAAGCTATCAGTCAAACATTTATAATTAATATTAAGTCTCTGAGTAGTTATTTGGGAACTGACTGGCGGGACAGAAAAGTCTGTCTACAAATAATCGTCACAGAAAATTAAATTCAAACATGATAAATAGGTACTTGCTCAATGCTCTCTGAGTCTGCAACTGGACACAGTTCTGAAAACTGAATAAGAGAATATGAGGATACTTAGGTGGCTAACTTTAGCTTCCTGTTAATTCATCTTTGTTTCAGTTTTAAAAATCTCACTGAAGTGGACACACATACAAGCATACAGGGCAGCAAAAATTGTTCTCACCATTTTTCTTTTGTTTCCTTGTAATAATTTTTTAAGGCAGGTGCAAATTTAGGTGGGTAAGAAAGAATAGGGGCTACGTCTTGGAGAAGTGGAGAAGGAAAGTATGTGGACAGAGCACATTGTATGATATTTTGAAAAAACTAATTTTTAAATTGTGGAAACAAAAACAACCATAGCAACAACTAGGTGACATATATATATATATATATATATGTAACAAATAGCATACATACATACACACACACACACACACACAAACACGTGTGTGTGTGTGTGTGTGTGTGCGCGCGCGCGCGCGCACGGATGCTATTTGTTACAGCATTTTCATATTTTTGTAAAAATTAAAAAGGGATACAACACAAACAAAACTACTAAATAATAATGGTTTCCTTTATTCTTGGGAGATTCCTGCAGCTCTACAGTGAAATATGGTTATATCTACTCCCCATTTCTCTTGAACTTCTTCTATATCCTCATTGACAAGTCCCCACCTTACTCACATCATATCTTATTTTGATAACCCACTAATTCCAGCAAGTTTGCCTATATTGGCAGGGGTATTTAGCTTTTTACTGGAGCATGGAAGTGGTAGGTTCTACCCTAGAGTCTATGACCTCCCAGCCATAGACATCTGTTCAGGATTATAGTACCAGGATTCAGTGTTATCATAGACAACTGACCTTATTAGAATAAAGAGTTGCTTTGAAACTTGGTAAATTTAAGTATACCCTCCTGGGTGCTCCTGAATTTTATGTCCTCTCACTACAGAAGGTAAAAATGAAGGCCATCTGCCCCCATGCTTCATTCTGAGTTGCTTATGTTAATCTTTTGCACTTATATTTATCACTCTATGAAGTATCAGTGAAACTTTAAATGAGTCTTAAAAAATGTTCTCCTTCCAATGCTGTCCCAGAGATTTCTATGTCTGAATGTTGTGTGGATCACTATATGGTTACCAAATGACCCTCTTCTCAGATTATTGCTAGGGAAATATTTAGCAATAGAGCCACCACCCTATGCTAGATAGAGACTAAATCCTACACGCTTCTTGAAATAAGGCCTCTGTTACCATCAAAACTAGGAGTACACAGTTCCCAAGTATTATCCTAACACCTGCTTTCCTAAACTAGTTATGATAATACTATCATATGTGCTTCAGAAATGTGATTCTGTGACATAATTTTACAAAGAAGAATTTGAGGAGTGGGATGAAACCTGTTTGAAACAGATGATTGAAAGAGAATCAGTCACTGAGAGTTAAGGGCTGTGGTGAATACTGAATATAGGAGAAAGAAGAGAGAGGAGATTGAGCACTGAACAGCAAAAATCATCAAGTAAATCCATATCTGAGGAAGCCTCAACAACATAACAAGGAAATACAACATGAAGGTAACCTGATACATAACTTAATATTAAGCAAAACAGCTTCAATGCATCTGCCCCATTATTGTAATTGTAAGTGTAGCTGCTCAGGAACAAAGTGGTCTCAGCATGAAAGTGCAGGTGTATCTAGAAAATACACTTAGAAGTTGTCTTAGTCACTTATTTTAATTGTTGTGAAGAGACACCTTGACCAAGGCAACATTTATGAAAGGAAGCATTTAGTTGGAGGCTTACTTACAATTTCAGAGGTTTGCTCTATTTTTATCATGGAGGGGAGAATGGTGGCATGCAAGCAAATACCGGAACAGTAGCAAACAGCTACATCCTGTTCTGTAGGCAAAGAAAGAATGAAAAATCCTAAGCCTAGCATAAGCTTTTGAAACCTCAAAGCTGACCCCCAGGGGCACACTTACTCCAACAGGGCCACAACAAGTCCATACCTCCTAACCCTTCTAATCCTCTCAAATAGTGCCTCTCACTGATGACATAGTATTCAAATATATGAGCCTATATAGGGGCCATTCTTATTCAAACCATCACAGAATTGGTCACCTATCAGTTCCCCTTGTTCCTGAATGAGAGTTTATTACTTAATGAAGATCCACCTAGTGTAGCTGGAGAGTTCTTAATCTCAAGGTCATGGGTTTGGGCTCCACGTTGGGCACCATTTGTAGCTGGAGAGTTTCTCTTCAATCCTGCCCAGCCCCATGGACCCCACAACTGCTTATTAAATAATCACTCAGAAACTTACATTAATTAAACTGTTCAGCCATTAGCTCAGGCCTACTACTGTTTAGCTCTTACACTTAAACTCAGTCCATTTCTATTAATCTATACCTTGCCATGTGGCTTGTGGCTTACCGGTACATCTTGCTACTCATTGCGGTGGCTGGCAGCATTTCCTGACTCAGCCTTCTTCCACCCAGCATTCTCCTCTCTCCTTGTCCTGCCTACACTAACCTTCCTACCTGGCTACTGGCCAATCAGCATTTTATTTATCAATCAATCATAGCAACATATATTTACAGCAATCTAGCATATTCCCATGGATGCCTGAAGATGTTAGAGTAAGGGAATAAAATTGCTACTTAAAATTATCGAAATTTTCTCATTTACAGCATTATTTAAAAAATACTTATGGAATAGATTTAATCAAGGAGGACAAAGATCTTTGAAATTAATGATACAAGATAATGTGGAATAAATTAAGGATAACACAAATAATATAAAAGATACCTTCAATTGGTAGACTGAGAATTTATATTCTTAATATTCCCTCACTTCTCAAATCTATTTACAGAATCAATGGAATTCTTATCAGAAATCACACTGCATCTTTTTATGGATGTAGAGAACCAATACTAAAATTAGAATAGAGATACAGAAGAGATGAAATAGCCAAAGTAATTTTGAGAAAAAAAAAGAAAAATATCTAACATTTGCATTTCAAACTAAAACACAAACCTATAAGAAACTGAACATTATGGAACTGAAATAATCACAGGAATATAAACTCAGTTTTGTGGTTTAAATGAAAATGGTGGCCATAGACTCCTAGGGGGTGGACTTATTGGACGTGTGGCCTTGTTGGAGGAAGTGAGTCACAGGGTCTGGGCTTTGAAGTTCCAGAAACTCAAACCCGGATCAGTGTCACTTTCTCTTCCTGCTGCCTTTGGATCCAGATGTAGAACTTTTAGCTACCTTTCCGGCACTCCATCTGCCTATGTGCCATCATGCTTTGTGCCATAATGATAGAATAAACCTCTGAATTGTAAGCTAGTCCCAGTAAAATGTTTTCCTTTATAAGAGTTGTCATCATCATGGCATCTATTCACATCAATAAAACCCTAACTAAGACACCCAGTTAATGTTGTAGATGTCAGAAATAAACTCGTATTTATAGTGCCATCAAATCTTCAGCAAATATGGCAAAGACATGATAGAGGGAGAAAAATCATCTCTTCAGTAAATAGTGTTATAAGAATCGAATACCCAGTTGTGTAAATATATCACATTTTCCTTATCTGTTCTTTGGTTGAGGGGCATCTAGGTTGTTTCCAGGTTCTGGTTACTATAAATAATGCTGCTATGAACATGGCTGAGCAAGTGACCTGGTGGTGTGATTGATCATCTTTTGGGTATATGCCCACCCAAACTGGTGGGAGCTCATGGACTCTGGCTTGTCAGCTGGGGAACATGCATGGGACTGAACTAGGTCCTCTGAATGTGGGTGACAGTATGTGCCTAGATCTGTTTGGAGAGCCCCTGCTAGTGGGACCAGGACTTATCTCAGGTGTATGAAATGTTTTTTTGGAACACATTCCCTCGGGTGGGATACCTTGCTCAGCCTTGACACAGTGGGGAGGGGCTTGGCCCTGCCTCAACTTAGTGTGCCAGACATTGCTGACTCCCCAAGGGAGTGGATGAGGGGTGGGATAGGGGGAGGGGGGACAGGAGAAGGGAAGGTAGGGAGAACAGGGATTGGTATGTAAAATGGAAAAAATATTTTATAATAAAATAAGAATCAAATAGCAACTTGCATAAGAAAGAACATAGACTTTTATAATATTAAAGTACTATATTATTAAAATTATGTAGAAGAATACAGCCAATAGAATGGATAATTGTTGAAAAGAGATTTATTAGACTGAATTACTTGAATTGTGCAGATAGTCCAACAGCAGCTCTCTATACCCTGGAAACAGTGAGAGACTGGTCCCAGGAGCTTCTTAGTCCACACAGCTGTATAACTCAGAACTGGAGGATTCCCAGAGAGTTGTTGATCTTTAGTCCTCAATGGAAGACTAAAGAAACCAAATTCTGTTATCAAGGGAGGATATCAGAAACAGCAACAGAGTAGATAAATCTACCACAGAAACATTAAGGAGAGCAGACCACAGCAGCAGATTTACCCTTGCATGTCCCCTAATCCTGTTGTCTCTGAGAGGTATTTTCTACTCAGTAGGAGGATATTTCCTTGTCAGGTAATCTTTTCAAGAAACATTCTTACAGAAACATCCAGAGGAATGTCTCTTAGTTGATCGTAAATCAGATCAAGTTGTCAAGAGTAACCATTACAATCATATACGAAATAGAAGCAGAAATTATGCTTAAGGTATAAATGTAAGACCTGAAACTAGGAAACTTCAAGGAAATAATGAAGATTAATTTCTTGGCCTTTTTCTTTGTGACAATTTTGTTCCAACACCAAATGTGCAAGCCACACAAATGAAAATACCAAGATAGAATTACACTAAAGCAAAAAAAAAAAAAAAAGATTCTCTTAACTTAGGTAATACCAAAACCCACAACAAAATACAAAGAAAACATATGAGGATTGATGAAATATGTTAAAAAAATAAACATGATAAAAGGTTGATAACATTAATAAAGACCTCAAACAAATATGTAACAAGGGAAAAAAAACAACATGCTTTTAAAATGGGCAAAGGACTTAAATTGATATCATTCAAAGAGATGCAAATCATGACTATGGGAAATGTTTAAAATCATTATTATTTTGATGCACATAAAAACCACAGTGAGCGATTGCCTCACTCTCTGTAGAATGGCTGCTGCAAAGACCAAAAGTACCAAGTTCTAGTGAGGAGGTGTAGAAAATTGATACCTATAAAAAGGCGGGAATTGTCAGAGCATTTAGGAAAAAACACTTCAAAGATTCTTCTAATATTTAGAAATAGAATCACCATCTACTCTAGCAATCCTGTGAATGTTTGAAGCATAAGAAAGTAAAGCCTCTACCTAGAATAGACATTTGTGGCCCATCTTCACTGCATCCCTATGGAGAGTAATTAAGTAATAGAGATGAACCATGTGTCTGTCAACTGATAAGCAGGTAAAGAAACTATTACAGGTGTACACAATAGAACACTATTCAACATAAAACATATTATCATTGATGAAAGCAGTAAGACCCTGGAGGACATCAAGCTAAGTGGAATAAGCAAGACCCTGAACTATAAATACCACCCTTCACTTACACCATATCAAAGCTGAATTCAATGTAGGACAGTGGTTGCCAGGATATTGAGGGAAGGACCAAGATGGGAGACGCTGGTCAAAGCTTATAGAATGCTTAGGATCTAGAAGAATAGCTCAGTATTTAAGAATTTGTACTAGTACCGAAGTCAGTTGGCTTGCAACCACTGGTAACTTTAGCTCCAGGGGAAGTCGTGTTCGCTTCTGTCCTCCATAGACATCTGTAGTCAATGTCATGTACCCAAATACATACATACATGTGACATACATGTGTACACACACACACACACACACACACATATATTATATATAACTAAAAATGAAATGAATCTTTTAAAAGGCAATAAATTTTTAATTATAAAATAAACAAATTTGGGGTTGGGGATTTAGCTCAGTGGTAGAGTGCTTGCCTAGCAAGCGCAAGGCCCTGGGTTCAGTCCTCAGCTCCAGAAATAAATAAATAAATAAAAAATAAACAAATTCCGTAAATATATTTTAAACCATTTTAAATGCAATTTATAGCATACTATAGTCTCACTAGATGCAGGCAAATACAGAAACTACTAGCTATGTAGAATAGCAGCTGTTAGTTAATTTGAGTGTGATATTCACTGCATAAGTAATATCACTACAATGTACATCTTTAAGATATACAAAGTCTATATTTTAGTTACACTTCAAAAAAGCTGTTAGGTAACCTTTTTAAAAGTTAAAAATTATGTCCTATATTATTTTTCAGAATAAATGCTTGAGTATCACAGATGTTATTTACTTTAGCTAAAGTTAAGTAGGCAATTTGCTTGTCCAGCTTGACACTATGACAAGAGGCTCATGAGTTTGATACCAACTTAGGATGCATAGCAAAATTCTTTATCAAATAAAAAAAACCTGTGGTTTTCTTTCTTTAAAAAAAATCATATTCAACTTCCTTCCAGTCTGCAAAGCCTATGATGATAATCGTATCATACAACTATCATATAGCTTCCATTTGTTTCTGATCACACACTCTTGTGAAATATTTTATTCCAGTATTTAACCCCCAGTGTTGAGTAAAATCCTTTGGTGAAATTTCACCTTAATGAGTCCTACTGGAATGCCCTCCTGTTCTTCAGTATCCTGTGGAATCTTCCTCCATATTGACTCAATTTGTAGAATGCTCTGGTGCATTTGAGTTTAGCCTGAGGCATCCCATGAGGACATTTATAAAAATGGATTAAATGGTGCAATGTCCCTTTTAAAAACATTTTCAAGAAAATTAAGACTGGAATGCCACCTCTTCACACTAGTGTTCTCTTTTTGATGAAAGCAGTGCTACAAGCTGTGACTATCAAAACAGAGATTCTAAGATATTTGTAGAAATAAGTAGCTGGTAATGTCATAATATCTATGCTTTGCCCACCTGATGGACTGTAACATCTAACTTGCTTTTACCAAAATGTTTTTATGAACAAGTCTGTACAATAAATGTATTATTTTTTAACAGATTACCTTTTATAACATTGCAAAGCACAGCTACAGTACTCTGTTGAAAAATAATAATGCATAAAATCACCATTTTCTACTAAGACACATATGTACATGTGTATACTTTGTGTATTTGTGTGTATGATGGGGGAGGGATGAGAGAAAAAACTCAAATATCCTAGGATGACTTTGAACTCACTATGAAGCTATGACCTTGAACTGAAAATTTTGCCATTACCTTCTAAGTGATGAAGTAATCAGAGTTCTGTGCTACCACATGGGGGCATCTATATTTACTGTATGCAGTTGAATAGAAATGTTTTCAACTCCCAAAGAACCTGCAGGTATGCAAATTACCAATTAAAACAGATGTTTTCTATAGGAATGGTAAAGAATAATTTTCTTGGGAAAAATAGCCTGAGATAAAGTTTAAAGATAATTTTCTGGTGGACCACTGAGCTAGAAGAACTGTCACATTGAAAACTGAGTTTAAAAGTATTTTATGCACAAGGAGGGATTTTGAAATCACAAATAAAAGTTAAATAGTGATTTCATTTATCCCAGAACAATCTTGTTGTGTTAAAATAATTCTATTTTCAGAAATGTATTGTTATCTTGTGATAGCTCCATGGACCACTGGCTAATGAGTTTATGTCTCCCCAAACAAGGGTCCATTCATTTGATATGAATGATCATTCTTCAAGGATAATGGAATTAAATGAGATTATGGCTGTGAAACATTTTTCAAAACTGTAAAGTAATCCAAAGCTGGAGTATTTGAACTCTTAATATGTTTCAATTTAGTCATCACAGAGAACATAACAGATGACAGATTTGTAAAATTGACTGTACTTTTAGATATAAGCATTCTGTTTTAATTTTAAAGGTACAAGTTGACTAGTAATACCATATCTTTGAGTGCATCTGAAACATGAAGATCAAATTAAGAAAAATGAAAACTCATTTGGGTAGTCCCATTGCTCTTTCTTCAAATTTCAGTATTACAATCTTTTAGAGAATATATCATCCTGAAACCTGATTTGTAACAATTTATGTTGCATTGAAAGGTTTTTTATTTTAAAACATAACTCTTGTCAGGCTTTCCGACTAACGCATCTGTCACGCTATGAAGAACTATTCGCTACATAGATGAGGTGTGTTCTTGATTGGATCATTTGAGGTGAGAAGACCCACTCTAAATCTGGGCCACATGTTTTGGTAGCAGCCCACATAAAACCACAAAGTAGCAGGGACCCTTTGGTTAGTGCCTTCTGGCTCTCACTCTCACTGACAAGTTCATCTATTGTGTTGCCAAGGAATTCCTTCACTGTTGTTATCATCTACTCCTTTGGGATTCCAGCATTCCCTGAAGAAGGGCAGCTATCTAGGTCTTTCCTGGCACTCCAGCAATAGGTTGTGACTGCTGAAATATCCAGTCTTGAAGAACTCCTGGATGTTTTGCCTTTCCATCAGGAGACAAACATTGTTGGAATACATATATACTGCATGTAAGACACTCAATTCAGTCCCATATGCATGCTGATTCTACCAGTTCTGTTCCTTTAGAGGAAACAGACTAATACAGCAGACATATTTATTTCATAGGCCCTTAAAATAAGCATTAAGTATAGACATACTTTAGCTTTTATTGATCAAATTTAGTGGCACTGCCCATTATTTCTGCCACCAGCATTGTTCTGGGGATTATAAATAGATTGTGTTACCTTAGATGGGAAAAACTTTAAGTAACCTTGATTTAATCTACTTAACTCAGCAAAATACAATAAAGAAATCCCCATATGCCAGCAATTATTTCTCAAATTCTCGGTACAATAAGAACTATTATAAACTTTAAGTGCCCCCCTGGGAGAGCACTTTCAAATTCACTAGGCTGATCTGATCTAGTTCTATCACCTCCCATTAAGAGCTTTGTCAGATTAGGTCTAAAAATACAGAAGAATGCAGCTTAACCTTTTCAAAGGCTGCATAGCAGAAATGCCACCACCAGTCAATCCAATGCATCATTTCTCTCCCTTTTGAATCCATTTGGGACTAATTACACCCTGTGGATCATAGCATAAGATAGTCCAGCGCTTGTTGGTGAAGCCAGTAAAATTTAATTAAGTCTCTTCTTCCAATGTGTGCAAACAGTTCTATTTAAATGAAAACTCTGATTTCTGCATTTCTTGTGTTGTGATGTTCTTTTTTCCCCCTGTTTTGAGTACTGAAGAGGCTCAACTGTGTTGGAAATGTGCTCTGAAGAAATCTCTAAACTTGCTGTCTATCAACAGTTAAGTTTGAGTTACATCTCATTTTTTTTTAAAGAAATAAGACATTCTAGAGAATAAGAGCTTGGAAAATAATTGTATATACATATTGATACAAATATACATTGCAATCCCAAATAGCAACTAGAAGACAGATCAATTCCCAGAAAATATTTTCATCCATTTTGTTTCACACCCCATTGCTCATAAAAATTGTCAACAATTTATTCTATTTCTTTTGATGAATGCTTTTACTCTCAACTGCTGTTTGAGTGATATGTTAATATTCTGAAGTCATAGTATATATTTGTTTTGAATTTAATTGAAGTTTTGGCTTTGTGGTGGTTTGAATGACAAATGTGTCCTGTAGGCTCATGAAATTGAATGCATAGTTCCTTTTTGGTAACGCTGCTTGAAGAAGTTATGGAACATTTAGGAGGTGGAGCCTTGATGGAGAAAGAAAGCTTTGATAGTTTATATTCTTTCCCCACTTCCTGAGTAACCTGTGTTTCCCATGTGCTGGTGAAATGTGATCAGTCAGCCTCCTGTTCAGCAATGAGGCTATGTCTTCAGTCATTATTCTCTCTCTCTCTCTCTCTCTCTCTTTCCTTCTCTCTCTGGAATTGTAAGCCAAAGTGAATTTTTTTCATTTATAAATTTCTCTGAATGGTATATTTTATCATGGTAAGAGAAAAGTAATGAATACTACCTTTTTAAAAATTTTGTTGGATGACTACTAGTAATTAATCTTTGGAAAATTGGAGGGTGCTCCGAGAGAGTGCATCCGAAGTTATTTATTATTGTATTTGAAATTCTTGGTGAATTTTCCAATAATATTTTTTTTTCTGCTGCTTTCTTTGATGATTGCTTTGCATGGGGAGTTTGCACTAATTTTGATTGTTAGTGGTGTGTTTTTGCATCACCAAAAGAGATTTTTATTATCTTTGATATAATACTTCATTTCACTGATATGTCATCTGTCATGGTCCTTAAAGATATTAATGATAGCTACAGGTAGAATTCCCTCTCTTTCATTAAAGCAAACAGCTTCCTCCCATGCTTATGAGAATAATCCTAATTAAAAGCACTGGGTCACTAAAATAAGACCTGGAACCTGGAGGTGAATTTGGGAAGGAGAAAGGGTTTAATGAGCTGAAAAACTGAAGAAGAGAAAGAACGAACATTATATGTATGTGTGTATGGAATTTTAAGAGACAACATATATTTGAAAATGGTGATGATGATGCATGTTTGACTCTAACATTTTGGCATATATTTGTTTTTGGATTTTAAAGAAAATATGAAAGCAAGTGTTCACTGAAATTATACTGGAAAAGCTTATCATTTTAGAAACTTTTTTTGTTGTTTTATCCTGTCTAGATGAGCTGGAAACCTTCCTGGAATAAGCTTATGTCTGAAGCTGGAGGACAGGTGACAGGATGTTCACTACCTGTCCCCATCAACTGAGAGACTCAATATTGAAGCATGAGGCCATCAGGAAAAAAACATGACGACAATTTATATTATCAAAAGGTAAGAAATAGTCTTTGTTTTAATTCATAAGATTTATTTTAGCCAAATCACAAAGGTAATAGTTCATTTTTTTTGAAAAGTGGATGTTCTCTAATATGTGAGATGTAAGAATGGCTTTATGCTGTCCTTAAATGTAAGTTTCCTACTTTTCCACTTTACACGGCAAAGGAACTGACCAATATTACTGTCATAAAGATAAAAATAACCCCTGGCTAAACAAGTGATATAGGAAGTTATCACACATTGCCTTTGGTTGGATATAGTAGTCAGTAGCTTCAACAGTTTCAATGTAGTCACCAGGATCTGCTGTGGGTTGTCTTTCTGTACATTGTGAATATGTGTTGCTCTCATTGGTTGATAAATAAAAGCTGTTTGGCCAATGGCGAGGCAGAATAAGATTAGGCGGTACATTCAAACTGAAGATGGAGATGAAGAAGGGTAGAATCAGGCAGAAGCTGCAAGCTGCCTCCAGGAGAACCAAGATGTGAGAGAACAGGTCATGTCACGAAACCGCATGGCAAAACTTAGAATAGGAATGGGTGGAGTCAAGATGTAAGGCCTAGCTAACAAGAAGCCTGAGCCATAGGCCACACAATTTATAATTAATATAAACCTCTAAGTGATTATTTTATAAGTGGTTGCAAGATCTCAGGTGGGAGAGATTTGTCCAGATGGTGGGGCTAGGTAGGACTGAGAAACTTCTCCCTATGAGGATCAATGCAATTCTTCATTCTCAGAAGGAACTGGCATTATGTGTTGAGAAGACATATTTATGTCTATGAATAATGCCTTGTCTATATTTATGACTGTGCACCATGTGAATACGGGAGCTAACAGAGAACAGAATTGGATACCCAAATCCCTGGATCTAGCATCAGTGCTTTTAACTCCCATCTCTAAGAAGACTCTTAGAACAAAGTTTTCTGACCTCCTAAAACAGATCACAGGAGCCATATGTAGAGGCATTCCTACTCAGTATGCCTGAGAAACTAGGTTAGCCTTCCTAAACATCTGTGGCAAGGAGGAAGAGGGGATGACGAATGGAGGCAGGGCAGAAAGAAGGGGTGGAGAAAGAGGAAGAGAGCCAGTGAAAGAAACAGAGACAGAGGGGAAAGAGGAATGGAAGAAGGAAAGAGGGAGAGGAGAAGAAGCGGGGTGGAGAAGGAAGACACAGAAAGAAGGGAGGGAATGAGAAATGCAGAGGGGAGGCAGCGAGTGAGGCAGGAAGAAAGGGAAGGAGAGAGGGAAAGAAGAGAGATGGGAGAAAGGAACACAGGATAAAGCAGAGGAAAAAAGAATGAAAAGCAGCAATGGACAAAGGGATAGAGTGAGTAAGAAAGGAACACATAAAGCAAACACAGCCACTCCAAAGGAAGCATTTTGGAGTGTTGAAGTTTTTACCCAGACTTCCTGACATCATAACTACCTTCATTTTCTTGTCCCACTGTGATGTCTGAAACAAGAGATGTCAGTCGTGTACATGCTGGCATGTGAAGAAAACAGTAGGCTGATAACAAGCAAAAATGAAAAGGGACCGTCTCCTTCCAAGTTGGCTATATTTGTTCGCCTGTTTGTTTTAGCTAACAGAGAAACGAGTTAATAATGATTGCATTTCTTCCCTAACACAGAATCATCTAGAAGACCTTGGCCTTGACCCACAATTGTTTTACTTTATTTTTGTCGAATCATTGGAAATAAATATTCCTAGGTTGCCTGCGGAGAAAATCATGTCAGTGTGAGCTGTGTTCTTCAAGATGCACAGGGGACTCTAACCTACATTGTCATAGAGCATGGTTTATCTCAGAAGTCAATACGTCAGCAAATAATGACTCAGACTTCTTAAGAATGTTGGTATCATTAATCAAATTCCCATTATGCAGTTTATATTTTTCATTTATTGAAAATAGATCCTTTTTCATAGAATATATCTTGATTACATTTTCGCTCTCTCTATTTCTTCCTCACCCTCCACACCTCCTCTCCGCTCTAGATCCATTCATTTTCTGTCTCTCATTAGGAAAAACAAAACAAAACAAAATAAAAAACAAAAATTAAATAGCCTTCTGTGAGATAACAACCAAATTTGCCAAAATAATATATAATAAGTTAAAACCAAAATCATCGCATTGAGGCTGGAAAAGGCAATACAACAGAAGGAAAATATCCTCAAGAGTAGGCAAAATTTCAGGGACACACTCATTCATAAAAATACTAAGCTGAAAGCTATATTATACACCCAGAGGATCTGATTCAGACCCATGTAGGCACATTATTGCTCCTTCAGTCTCTGTGAGTTTATATGAGCCTTGCTCAGTTGAGTCAGAGGGCCTTCTCATTCTGATGTCCTCCATTCCTTCTGGCTCCTCATCTGTGGGGTTCTCTGAGCTCTGAGGGGGAAGGATTTGATGGAGACATCCCATTTACATCTGTTTCTTCCAAGCTCTTCTCTCTCTCTCTCTCTCTCTCTCTCTCTCTCTCTCTCTCTCTCTCTCTCTCCATAATATCTGCCTGTGTGTCTCTGAATTTGTTTCCATCTGCTGCAGGAGAAAGCATCTCTGATGATAGCTGAATAGGGCAGTGATGTATGTGTATAGCAGCATAACATTAGAAGTCATTTTGTTTTATTTTATGGTTTTAAGACCAGTAGTATTTGGTTTTACCCTAGGTCCCTGGGTTATCTAGTCAGGGCTCTTGGTCACAGAAATAGTGTAGGGTATAGGTTGCATCTTGTGGAGTGGACCATAGATCAAGTCAGACATTAGTGGGCTATTCCCAAAATTTCTGTGCCACCATTGCCCTAGCATATCTTGTATATAGGACATATTGTATGTCAAAGTTTTTGTGGCTGGGTTGATGTTTGTGTTTCTCTTTTGGTAGCCTGCAAAGTACCTTCCTGCAACAAAACCACTAGAACATATGGATGAAGGCTCTCTATACGCTCCAGTTCAACTTCCCCATGTTCAATGAGTTGTATGGGTGTTGCCCTCAGAAACTGGGTCCCACAGTCAGTTTGTGTAGAACAACTCATTGTCTTAGCAACAGCCTGACTTGTTTGATGATTTCCATGATACCTCTTTAGCCTACAACTCAGTTGAATGCAACCCAGACCCGGTACTGGAAGACTCATTTGGTGACAAATGATGGCTAGTTGGGAATCTGTAACCCCTTTATTAGGAGACCTCAGTAGGATCACCTACATATGTTTTGGGGATTTTCCACAGCACTACTTTTCCATACCAACCCTCAAATGTCCCTCATTCTCCCAGAATTCTCTTCCACAACCCTATGACCCCACCTGATATTCTGGTTCAAGTCACAACCTACTTCTATTTCATCAATAAAATATATCCCATTTCCCTGTCCCAGAGAGACCCATGCATTCCCTCTAGATCCTTCTTCTTTACCTAACCTTTCTGAGTATATGGATTGTAACTTGGTTATCATTTAATTAACAACTAATAGCCACATGTAGGTAGATACATTACATATTTATCTTTCTGGGTATGGGTTGCTTCATTCAGAATGAGTGTTTTCAAGTTGCATCCATTTGTCTGAAAATTTCATGATGTCATTTTTTTAGCAGCTGAGTTATACTCCATCGTTAAATGTAGCACATTTTCCTTACCCATTCATTCTTCTGTTGAGGGACATTCATGTTGTTTCCAGTTTCTGGCTATTATGAACAGAATATCAACGAACATGGTTAAGCAAGTGTCCTTGTGGTAGAATGAAGCTTCCTTTGGGTATATGCTCAAGAGCAGTATAGGTGAATCTTAAGGTAGATCTGCCATATTGATTTCCACAGTGGCTATACAATTTGCATTCCTATGAGGCCCTTATTCCCTGTCATCATTGGTGTTATTAATTATAGCCATTCTGACAGGTGTAAGACAGAATATCAAAGCAGTTTTGATTTACATTTCCCTGATAGCTAAGGATGTTGAACATTTAAATGTTTTTCAGACATTTGAAATTTCTCTATTGAGAATTCTATGTTTAGGTCTGCACCCATATTTTAATTAGCTTGTTCTTTTTTTTGGAATCTAGTTTCTTAACTTCTTTATACATTTTTTATATCAGTCCTCTATTGGGTGTGGAATTGGTAAAAAAAAAAAAAAAAATTCCCATTATGTAGGCTGCCACTTTGTCCAGTTGACAGTGTCTTTGCCTTACAGCACCTTTCCACTTTTAGGTCCCATGTATTAACTGTTGATCTTAGTGCTTGTGGTATTGGTGTTCTGTTCAGGAAGTCTTCTCCTGTGCCAGTGAGTTCAAGGCTTTAACATCAAACCAGATACACAGAATGTGACAGAAAAGAAATTGGGAACAGCTTTGAACTCACTGGCATAGGACTTGAATTTTGTGCAGAGCGATAAGAATGCAAATAGTATTCTCCTACATGCAGACATCTAGCTTGACCAGCATCATTTATTGAAGATGCTTTTTTTTTCCAGTGTGTATTTCTGGGTTCTTTAATAAAAATCAGGTGTTCATAGTTATGTGGATTTATGTATGTATCTTCAGTTAGATTCCATTGATCAACCTGTCTATTTTTAATGCTAATACTGTATGGTTTTTTATTACTAAATCATTATAGTATAACTTGAAATCAGAAATGGTGAAACCTCCAGCAGTTCCTTTATTGTTCAGGATTGTTTTAGCTATTCTGAGGGGTTTGTGTGTGTATGTGTGTGTGTGTGTGTGTGTGTGTGTGTGTGTGTGTTTTCATATGAAGTTGAGAGTTGTCTTTTCAAGGTCTGTGAAGAATTGTGTTGGAATTTTGACATTATTCTGGTTATTAATTACTGTGAGAGAGACTAGGGAGATATTTAGAGAAATAACTGGTAATAAATTATCCAGTTTGGAAAAGAATTCATTGTGCAAAGAAAAACAGAGTAGTAAGCAATAATTTTAAAGTTGTACTTGAGACACAGGTCTCTCAGATTCTGTGCCCTCCATCAGCTGATACTGCTGTACATCAAGTTAGTGTATCATTAAGCTTATAAAAGAATTTCCTTTTATGTAAGGTACCTTTGGGGAACTAATAGAGAATATTCTTTCACCTACTTCCAACTTTTAAAGACCTCAAGATCTAATACAATTCCCTACTGAGGTTAAATGTTTGTTTCAGAGCAGGAGAGAATCAATAAATCATCTAGTATCTGCTATACAACTCTTGATCTAACAGCCACCTGGCTTCTCTTTTCTTCATATCCATTAATAAGTATTATTGAAATAATTTCAGTATTAAAGTACACCTTCAGAGTTCATAGTCCTTCTAGTTTTACAAGTCATAATATTTTATACAGGAGTCTTCATCCTCTGCCAGATGATATGATTTATTACATAGATAAGTCATGTGTATAAGTAATGAGCAGAAAAAAGCAGCTAATATGCACATATTTGCAATAAGTTTATGTTTTAGTAGCTACAACATAAATATCACAAAAATTCGGGATCTTTCACCTGGGTGAACTCTCTGTTATCCACCCCATTGGAGTCCCATAAAATATTTCTCCTAAAATGAAGGTGAGTTATTATGTCCAGTCCTTCTTAGCACAAAAAGAGAAGGATGACAGTGGACTTATTTGAAATTTATGGCAATATATTCTGATATCAGGTATACTACTGTCCTGAACCAAATGACAACATGATGAAAAGATCTTCAGGAGGTTCAAGATACCAGACAGTTGTTCTTTTTCTTTGGTCATATCATGCTACAGATTCAGTGGCATTTTTAGAGTGAGGCAGACTTTGGCAGACTTTGTACCTGTCAGTGGGTCTAGTATTAAAATACCTAATTTGGCATGAAAAATAATTGCCATTCTCTGACAATTGTGTTACTATTGTTCTTGCTGTTAGAACAAACAAAATAAATAAATAAAAGCAAAAACAAATAAAAAAACAAACAAAAGAAAAAACATGCAAAATTATTTATATATCTCAAATCAAGGGTCCTATCATTTGGAAATAGAGCAATGTCCTCCAGGTTTATGTATATGTCCCATGCTTGCAGTGAGCATAAGGTCCTACTTCCCTCGCATTAAGTATTTATGAGCCCAGAAACCACCAGTTAGACGAGGTAGTTGTATGAGTCACCATACCTCAGCAATTTCCTCACAAATGTTTGCTTTCACAAGGGTACACAAAGATCTCATTGACTTCAAATTTAAAATGTTGTTTGCCTATTTTGCACCCCACATGGGTCTCAATACACTAGGAAAGATTGTTCTACAATGGAGACACAAGCCAGGAAGGAAGACTATGCCAGCATCAAAGGCAATCCTTTACAACATGCTTTTATGGTGACAGATTCTATTCTTAATCTATAGAAATGATAATAACCTAAACAATGTTGAATAACTAATACCACAAACATCTCAGGAATTAAGGGTTGTGTTACTCTACTTGGGAAAGAATGGCACCAGTTGAAGACCGTGATGAGTGCAAAAAGAATACAAGATATTGTAGTGGGTACTTGCTCTTAATTTAAATTGTGTTTTATATCCTTAACATTAACTTTAAACATAAAAGAAGCTTAATATTAGCAAGTTAAGCAATTAGCTGAATATCGTAACTAGTAACTAGGACATCATGCAAGTGTAGGGCCTGACCTCAAAGCATATAAAAAAATAAACAAGTGCAGATAGGTTCAAATAATTATTAAGGAGAAAAGAAACGTGTTTCACATGAGTTCATATTGCTGTTAACATAGCACTAGCAATTAGGAGTGGCCAGTTATGGAGTTGATGCCAGAAGTTTATATGAGCTGCTGATGGCATTGCAATTCTCCTTGGGTTTTGCTGTAATGATCAAGCCATAGCTTCTATGATGGCTGGGTTTAAGTGTGAAGACAAACACAAAATTAAAGAATTCTCCTGCAGAGAGCAGAGTCAGGCAACTAAATTTCACACACTGCTGATTACGTGGAAAGCTTGTGGAAAAAGGATTTTTTAGAGACTTAGCAAGTCATTACAGACAGAGGTTCTGCATCTTCTAAAAGCCCAGATATCTTGCTGCTATCTATCATGGCAAGCACCACAGCCTCCGGGGTTCATTACACTTACACGATTCCATGGAGAAGCTGTTCTTACAGGTTAATGATTCTAAGAATAAGGAGAATCATTGAGCTATATTTTTTAAAGGCAACTGTGTATGATTATTAGCATGAAATAGGCTGCATATATTTTAAGCTACTCGAGGAGAAAAATAAGCCAGTTAAGGTCTACAAGTAATCTGTAAACTAATAGTCTGCAGTTCTGCCAGTAACATCGTCCGTATTATCATCTGCAGCACCCTCCTGTGTGCCTGGTATACGAGCCAGCTTCTTGACAGAGCACAACGAATTCAATCCAAAGCTTCAGTTATGTTATCAAGGTTCCCTGGCTAATGGATTTCTGGGACTCTAGATAAAGCAGATGGCTGGAATCGTGAAGGTAGGCATTGATATATTCTTGCCTGCCGCCTGAATAGAACTGTTCCTTTATTGCAGAAGGAAATGTTTGCATACTCTCTACCTTTCAGTGCTTGTCCCATGAAATAAAATTGTTGTACAATGTCCACTACATGAGAATTTTCCTTGTATAGCTTTTTAACAATCTGCTCATGCTAGTTCCATGCCACCAAAAGCAGTGATGAAAGAAAGCATTAATCTTAACGGTTTTAGCGGGAAGCAGCTTGCCCCAAAAACTTAAGGTGTGGACATCTTTACATTCTGTCCTTATTTTATGAAGGGTATACAGGCACATTCCCATAGAAGCTTACATTTTCAATACACTGAAACTGATATCAGAGATTACCTGGATTTTAAACTTAAAACTACATTGTATGCATTTATGATTTCTGCTATTGGTAGCAAGCATTTGTTCAAACTTTTGTGATATTGATACAATGAAATAGTATATTCTGATATTGCTTTTTAATTTCATTTTCTGGTCTGCCATCTAGAAATATGGATTTAAAAACTTTATTCTAGAGATCAAAGGATCTTGTATCTCTCTGTCTTTCTCTTGTGTCAACCTCTCTGTCTCTTTCTCCCCTTTTCTCTCTCTCACACACAAAACATACACACACACCATAATCAAGACTATACATATATCAAAATCATCTGTTAAATTATAAGGTGCCAAGATTAAATAAATAACATTTAAAAGTAGAAATAACATCTGGAGTTAGGTCTATAATCTCATCTAAACAGGTCTTCAATGGGGGAGGCGGGGTTAGCAAGTTTAAGGCCCTTTTGAGGTAAAGAGCAAGTTTATGGGTAAACTGGGGCATTTAGGGAGACCTCCTGAGTTCCTTACAGATTCTTCTAGTGTGGTAATGTACCCTTACAAAGGCACCTATGGGAGAAATGGTTTACTGTGGGTCAAAGTTCCAAAGGCAAGCCAATATAACAAAGCAGGGAAGTCATGAAACCAGGAGTTTGAAGACATCACTGATAGATTGCTTATGCAGTCCACAAGCAGAGATGGATGCTTGTGCTAAACTCACGACCTTCTTTTTAGTCATTCTCAGTTCCTCACCCACAGGAATGTGCTGCCCATATTTAGCTCGGTTCTTCCTACTTTATTAATCTCATCTAGGCAATATATCACAGGCATGCCCCAAGGCTAACCAAATCTAGATATCCCCACAGGCATATCTACCAGGTGATTCCAGACTTTGTCAAGTTGAGGATCAATATTGACCATCATTCTCCATCTCATAAAAAAAAAAAAAAAAAAAAAAAAACTGTGAAAAAAGAATGTGGCTAGAACTCAATGTCTCCCCTTTCTGTATGCAAAACTCAATACTGGGGAAAAAACAAACAGACAACCACAAAAACATGGATAAGCCCCACATCCCTGTGAACTCAGCCTTATACAGACTTGAAGAAACTACACTGGTTAAGGAAAAGCAAAGAAAAATCTCTCTGTTCCAGTAATGTTGATGTTTACATACATTTTGGCTCTTTATTTATTCATAGCTAATTTAATTTACATTTCCTCATATTGGCATATGTCTCTGTTAAGCATGTAATTAAATTATGTCACTGAGAAAAAAATTATCCATTCTAGTTCACTGAGTTGCTCTTTCTAACACAAATATGCGCACAAAGGCAAAAGAATACAAGAGCAAGCACCTTTGAACTTTTCAAATAGTTTGATCTTTATGCTTGTATCTGGAAAAAAATGTGAGCAAATGTGTTTACCACATGAAGTTAATTGTTCAAATGACTGTCCTGAAAAAAAAAAATGAACACAAAAATGCAAATGAAGTACTGTAGCACAGCTGTGGGTCCTTGTGGTAAACACAGAAACCTCTTCTCCAAGTGCTGTGTATTTGTTAAAACTTCCATAGGCAGGAACTTAAGAGTAACACATCATAAACATGTTAAAATATGGATTAAAACAGTGCAGGACATTGATAAGGAAGGAAAGGGACACTTAAAAGAATTCACCAAGATATGCTGCTCATTCTGAAACGCACTGTTAGATTGACAGAACAATGAGCTCCAGGGGATTGTTTGCCTTTCCCACCACCTCAGTGATGGGACTGAAGAATTTTCACCATGCCTGCTTTTATACATGGCTTTCATGACCAAAATTCCAGTTATCATACCTGTGCCGCACTTTACCAATTGCCCTGTCTCCTAGGCTTCAGTGATCCTCATGTTCCGGGTCCTCCGCCACAGTGCTGTGATTATAAAAACCTGCCACCATTTTCTTCCTTTGGTACTGGAAATCCAAACCCAAATTTTCTTGTTTTCTAGGCAGGTACCTCACTGGGCCATCTCCCCAACATCCTCACAGCTCCATCATGGTGCATTTCTGCACGCGTTTGACTTAGTATTAGCTCCCATAAGTTCTAAGGAAAGTTTTTATTTTTCTCCAATTCCAAGGCTAATTTTTCTCTGATTAGTGTTAAATTATTACTCCATTGGAAATGGAAATTGCAATTTGCTTATCTCTTTGTAATAATGGAAATAGAATTCAAAGTAAAGAACCAAAAACCTGGATCAGGATATTCTTAGCTCAAATGAGACAGCCGTGAAAACAAAAATAGCAATTAGCACATCCATGGGGAAAAAATAGCAATAAGAACAAAGCAAGAGGATACATACAGCTGATCACATGAGGTGCATCACCACATGATGAGCATACCTGTGTTTTAAGACTCCACTATGGTGATATTTTATTTGTGCTGAAATGTGATTTTATTTGTATGTTAATAAATAAAAG
>CABHPH010159411.1:5899-18746 GCA_902168325.1 Peromyscus nudipes | reverse complement strand
AACTACACAGAGAAACCCTGTGTCAAAAAAACAAAAAAAAAGAAAAAGAAAAAAGAAAGAAAAGAACCCCACAATGAAAGAAAGAGGGTATAAAGCATGATTGGGTTGTGTTGATTTTATTTGGTACTATTTGTGTGTGCATGTATATGTATTGTTACACACGTGTATATACATGCAGAGTCCAGAGGAGGACATCAGGTATTTCCCTCTTGAACTCTTCAACCTTGTGTATAAAATCCCTTATCTATCTACCTTCCTGTCTGTCTTTCTTTCTGTCTATTCTGATGCTGTAGACTTAACCCAAGGCCTTGGACTTCCCAGTCACTTTACCACTGAGCTGAATCTCCAGCCCTTTCCACCTTTTGAAACAGGGTCTTGTTGATTGTTTTATTACTCTTTACTCTTTGGGGGTCTGCCACACAGCTCCCAGATAAATACACACAGAGTCTTAGTCTTTCTTATGGAAGCCTGGCCTTAGCTTGGCTTATTTTTAGCCAACTTTCCTTAACTTAAATTATCCTGTCTACCTTTTGCCTCTGGGCTTTTTCCTTTCTCTTACTTGCTAGGGGATGTCTTTCTGTACACTGTGAATATGTGTTGCTCTGACTGGTTGATAAATAAAGCTGCATTGGCCTATGGCAGCGCACGATAAGGTTAGGTGGTACATTCAGACTGAAGACCAGACGAAGAAGGGTAGAGTCGGAGAGATGAGAGCCCACCGCCAAAGGAGCAACAGGACGTCAGCAGACCATGTGGCAACATATAGATTTACAGAAATAGGTTAATTCAATATGAAAGAGCTAGCTAATATAACCTGACCCATAGGCCGTACAGTTTGTAAATAATATAAGCCTCCTGTGTTTACTTGGGACCAAGTAGCTGTGGGACATGGGTGGCAGAGATTCTTTCTGACTGCGGGGGCCCAGCAGGATGGGAGAAACTTCCGGCTACATTTAGTTCTGTAAATCTTCCTTTCACTCTTACTCCATGGCTGGCTGGGTGGCTGGCCCCAGCATCCTCCTCTCCTTGTTCTCTTGCTCCTCCTCTCTCCTCCCAGATCTCTCCTTCTATATATTCTCTCTGCCTGCCAGCCCCACCTGTCCTTTCTTCTGCCTCGCTATTGGCCGTTCAGTTCTTCATTAGACCATCAGGTGTTTTACACAGGCACAGTAACACAGCTTCACAGAGTTAAACAAACGCAACATAAAAGAACGCAACACATCTTTGCATCACTAAACAAGTGTTCCACAGCATGAACAGATGTAGCGCATCTTAAACTAATACCCCACAGCAGGGTCTCTCACTGAGCCTGACGCTCACTGTTTGAGCTAGACTGGCCAGTAAAGTGCCAGTGAGCCGCCCGTTTGCACACCCAGAGCTGGGGTTGCCGCGGTGCGCAGTAACCCCTGGCTTTTCTGTGCGTGCTGGCAATTTCAACTCCTATCTTACTGCTTTCACAACACACACTTTTACCCACTCTGCCATCTCCCTGGACCCTCTATTTGATGCTACTAATAGCAGTACTTTTCAACTGTGGTGTCTTGGGTGTTTTTTAGGATCTCACGGGCCTTGCCTCCTTCAGTGTGTCACCTGTGAAGTAGGCAGAAAACGTCAGAGGGGGCCGCTTTCCTCCTCAAGGTTCTCGATTGGAGTTGCTCGTAGAAGAGAATTTTCCTTTGTATTTTTCCGTTCTTGTGTGTGTGGGTGTGATGTAGGTGCCCGTGTGCTCCCCGTGTGCACTTGCACGTGGAGGCCTGAGGCTGGTGTTAACAATCATCCTCCATTGCTCCTCAGCACCCTTTTGGGGGGGGTGTTTTTTTCTTTTTGAGACGGGGTTTCTCTGGAGCTCTGGCTGTCCTGGAACTCACTCTGTAGCCCAGGCCGGCCTGGAACTCGCAGAGATCCACCTGCCTCTGCCACCGAGTGCTGGGATTAAGGGTGTGCGCTGGCTTGCTCTTCCACCTGTTCGTTCTCAGTCAGATTTAGAGCCCACAGGTATGGCTAGTTTTGCTGGCTATCTTGTTCTGGTGATTCAGTCTCTTGTTACCTTCCAAGGCTGAAGTTACAGATGGGCAGCCATACCCACCAGGCATTTAGATGGGTTTCTGGGAACTAAAACTTCAGTCCTCACACTGGAATTGTACTCACCTAACCACTGGGCAATCTCCCCAGCCATCATAGAAGAAAAGTTTTTTTTATTTGAACCTTTTATCTTTGAGGTTTTCTGGTTTCAGTTGCCAACATATATAATCATATTTCCTTCCGTAGCATATGTGTGTGCATGTGTAGGTCAGAGGTCAACCTCCGGTACCCACTCTTGCTCTGCAACTTCCCTGAGCCTTCAAATCCCTTTGCCAACAGTAAGCCAAGAGATATGAGGCATCTCTACTCATTTTCAGGAGGCCGTCTTTTGACAAATGCTTCAGCCAACCATTCAGACAAACTTTTGATTCCTTTTTTAGCTGTGTGAGCTTCCGAGTTAAACCTAGAATCTCCCTCAGTGGGTCCATATCAGTAAAGTCGGCCTGGTCCAGTTTTATGTTCCTTCCGTCATTATCCCTCACCCCTAAGATCCATTCTCACGCTTGCGCTCTCGCGCGCTCTCTCTCTCTCTCTGTCTGTCTGTCTCTCTCCTTCTCTCCCTCCCTCCTCTCCCACCTCAGTTCTTCTCATCTTCCCTCTCCTGTCCTTTCTCCTCCTGTCTCCCCTCCTCCTCCTCCTAAAGAAAAAAAAAAGATCCATTCTCACACATGTCCCCTATTAGAGAAGGGCAGAGAGAGAGAATAGAGCAAAAGAGAGTTAGAGAATAGGAGAGAGTGGTTGTATTCATCCAGGACTCTGTGAGAAAATGGAGAGTAACAGGGAATAGAAAAAGCATGGTGAGAATTGCAGGGTTATGGGAAGGATGAGTAGCTATGGGGAGCTGTAGGGAATTGGGGTAGAAGAGGAGGTGAGAAGGATGCTAGTGTGGACTTTGAAGTGTATAACAGGCACTCTTGGTACTGAGGAAGCCTGGAGCAAGAATGGACTTGGATATGCTAATAGGCACCACAGGTAGCCATATGTCCCTTCTACCAGAGGTAAAGGAAATGACTCCTTTTGGAAGATGGGAACCAATTTCACCAGTTCTTGAGAAATGCTAGCTTTTATCTAACCTCCAGAAATCCTCCTATAGTCCAATTTATGCTCATTTCTGGATATTTGGACTGGCTGTTGGACTACCTGAGACCTAACATTCCCCAGACTTCTGCTTGAATGAATTAGCAAACTCATTAAGCTGTTAGTAGTGTAGCATACCTACTCATTGACTACACTTTATACTTCCCCTTGAGGAGCCTGCTTAGCCTTTATTCTGGTTATAGATCTAGAGGCAACTGTAGGTGGGCCCTGAGGGACATCAGTGTTGCCTTGCCTTGTCTGGCATTTCCTTCGGAGAAAGTCACTGCTGGTTTAGCAGACATTGAAGGATTAATTTCCTCAGTCAAAGGTGGAAAGGCATATTTCAGGGGGTGGGGGTGGGAGCACATCTTCTGAGGGTGGAGAGACTTCTTCCTCGGTGAGATAAACCCTTGAGAGTCTGCGGGTTCAAGTCCTCAGTTTGAATAGGGTTCTCCCATACATCTCCATTCCAAGACACAGGGTCCCATTCTTTCCTGATTAATGCCCTTACTTTAACTGCCGGCACCTTCTGAGGCTGGGACTTTAATTTAGTTGTAATTATGCCAACCTTATCATGAGGGCTTCAGTTTGATTTTCCACAGAGCAACTTGAGCTCTGTGGCTGCTGGAGAGAAGATTCTCTTCCAGGGCACGCTTAGAAACCTTTAGACAGTTAAATGCACATCTGGAGCTGGTCAGTTTTATCACTGCATTCATTGTTGTCCTTCACTATTCTGAGATGCTAGAAGTTGGTTAATTTTACCTCAAAGCTTCTTTTCCTTTGCCAATTTATCCATAGATGCTAGAAGCAACCAGTTGGTTTCAGTTTCCTATTTTCCCACAAACTGTCCAAAGTTTTATATACAGAGTCACCAAGTCCATTGCCTCTCACAGTTGGTGAGTCAGGATAATCAGATGCATTTGTCTCCTTCGGTTTGTAATATAATTCACATCATAGGCTTTCAATACTCCAAGCTTCTAGGAAAGACTTGAGTAACTATAGGTGGCAGCAAATTGGAATGCCTGTTCCAGATACTTAAGAAATCCACCCTTATACTTCTGTTGTTCTAGAACCACTCCTGGTACCAAAGTCTTATTAGGGTTCTCTAAAGCGGTGGTTCTGGACATGTGGGTTATGACCCCCTTGGGAGTAGAATGACCTCTCACAAGGGTCGCCTAAGACCATGAGAAAACACAGATATTTATATTACAATTCATAACAGTAGTAAGATTATAGTTAGGAAGTAGCAATAAAGATAATTTTATGATCGGGTCACCACAACATGAGGAACTTATTAAAGGGTCGCAGCATTAGGAAGGTTGAGAACTGTTGGGAAATATTATTGAAGCCGTGTTACTGTGTCTGTCTAAAACACCTGATGGTCTAATAAAGAGCTAAACGGCCAATAGTGAGGCAGGCGAGAGAAACAGGCAGGGCTGGCAGGCAGAGAGGATAAGTGGAAGGAGAAACCTGGGGGAGGAAGAGGAAAGCGAGAGGAGGAGGAGGACGCAAGGAGCCAGCCACCCAGCTACACAACCAGCAACCGAGTAAGAAAGAAAGAAAACTATACAAAAGTAGTGAGAGGTGAAAGCCCAAAGGTAAAAGTAGATGGGATAATTAAGTTAGGTAAAGCTGGCAAGAAACAAGCCAAGCTAAGGCATTTGTAATAAAGAATAAGCCTTCATATACATGATTTATTTGGGAGCTGGGTGGTGGACCCCCAAAGAGCAAAAACAACAGAGACCCACTGGTCTAAAGGAACAGAACTGATAGAATGAATAGATATGTAATGGGCATCTATTAGAGTGGCCTTCAGGCTATGGTCCAGCTAGTCCAACAGTAGCTGTTTACCGACAGAAGGTCCATGAATCTCAAAGAAGTAGGTTCTAATGCCATGAAGGAATGGACTTGCCAGAGACTGAGGGAGGGCAGCGGGCAAAGAGCAAGAGCTTCCGTCTTCCTTGTCCTTTTTATAGGCTGCCAGCAGAAGGTGTGGCCCAGATCAAGGTGGATCTTACTATTTTAAATGGTTTAATTATGAATAATCCCTCACAGGTGTATCCAGCTGCTTGGATTTTAGTTAATTCTAAGTGTAGTCAAGTTGACAACCAAGAATAGCCATCCCGTAGTGTTTTGTTTGTTTGTTTGTTTGTTTGTTTGGTTGGTTGGTTGGTTGGTTGGTTTTGTTGTTATTGTTTTGTTTTGTTTTAAGCAGGGTCTCTCTAGGTAGCTCTGGCTGGTCTGGATCTCACTATGTAGACTGGACTAGCCTGGAATTCACAGGTAACTGCCAGCCTCTTTCCTGGTTGCTGGGATTAAAGGTATTAAACAATAAGGCCTTATCTATGAATAATGTTTGCCAAAATAATGTGATCAACAATGAAATTACAAAAAGTACAGATTGAGTGTCTCTAGTAAAGAATCCAAAATCTAAAGCCATGTGGTAGTGGTGCACACCTTTAATCCCAGCACTCAGGAGACAGAGGCAGGTGATCTCTGAGTTGGAGGCGACCCTGGTCTACAGATCAAGTTCCAGGACAGCCAGGGATACACAGAGAAACCCTGTCCCGAAACAAACAAACAAAAATAATAAGTAAACAAACAACACAAAACAAAGAATCCATAATCTGAAATTTTGATCACTAATGTCACTCTACAAGTAGAAAATTCTGTGTCTCACTGCATGTGATGGGTTGCATTCAAAATGCAGACTCATTTAAAACATTGAATAAAACTATGCTAGGCTATGAGTATAAAGTGTATAAAGCACAAATGAATTAAACTGTGTCAAGCAATGTCTATAAAGTGTATAAAACATAGATGACTTTCATGCCCACTGGATTCATTTATTTTTATCTTATGTGTATTATTAGTGTTTTACCTGGATCTGTGTATGTTTGCTTACATGCCTCTGCCTGGTGCCATTGGAGGCCAAAAGAGGATCTTGGATACCCTAGAACTGGAGTTACATACAGTTGTGAACTGCCATGTGGGTGCTGGGAGCCAAGCCGAACTCCTCTGCAAGAACAGAAAATGCTCTTAATTGCTGAGCTATTTCTTATCCCACCATTTTTAGTAGTATTATTAATATTAGGAAAATATAGGAATGTTGACTACTTATGAACAAATCTTGTCACATCTGTTTCTTTTTTTGTTTGCCTGGGCTTTGCATCCCAGTCCAGTGAACTACAAACAAAAAGTTAAAATACCAACTGCATAAGTATAAGTTTCATAGCTTAAGAACAACATATAGAAAGAAAAAAAAAAAAGGACCAACATGTGTGAAGAGAATTTAAATGCCTTACATAGCCAACTATGTGAAGTATTTACAAAAGACAAACTGAAAACTAATGGCTCAGCCAGATGGGGGGGGCACACACCTTTAATCCCAGCACTAGGGAGGCAGAGCCAGGCGGATCTCTGTGAGTTTGAGGCCAGCCTGGTCTACAGAAAGAGATCCAGGACAGGCACCAAAACTACACGGAGAATCCTGGTCTCAAAAAACTGAAAAAAAAAAAAAGAAAGAAAGAAAGAAAGAAAACCTAATGGCTCACACAATGAAGTCTAGACTCCCATGAATGTGAGTTCCTGCATCCCCAAAATATTCATGTGTGTATTCTGAGTCCCACACTTCATGTAAAATGTAGAAAAATTAGTCTGTTATACAGTGGTAAGCAGATAACATAGTATCATGAAGAAATTATGATCATACAGTAAAACTGAAAAGAACTAAGCCCTTTTAGCCAGGAAAAGAGATGATCTGAAGACCTCTTTAGAGAAAATGAAGGAAAAATGGTCCAGAGCAGTGGTACAAGCCCCAGGAAGACAGCACTGGTCCAGGGTTAGGAGAAGGTTGACTGTGGTGTTAGCAGCTAGCTCCTGGCACAGCTATTGTGGGGGAATGGATAGGGTTGGTCAAGATAGTGTCTAAAGCTCCTTCGAAGTCTGAGTGAATTTTGTAACACTTACCTAGTTTTGTTAACTGCTTGTGCCCTTGACTGCTACAGATTTTAGAGGCACTCCTGCAGGTTATGCATGTCCTTCTGGGAATGTGCCAGGCCTTGGAGATTCAAGAAAAAGGTATGATTCTAAATCTTCCAGACTATTTTATCTTCAATTTTTCAAATTTTTATTTATTGTTATTTGTGTCTGTGTATAATGTGGGGTGTGTGTGTACTCAAGCTCAAAGGTGTGCATATATGTGGTCAAAGGAAAACTAACTTGTGGGAATCAGTTCTCCCGTCCACCATGGGATGGATCCAGGAGTCAAACTCAGCTCCTCGGGTTGCAAGGGTAGGGCTTTTACCCTTTGAGTCATCTGGTTGGTCCCTCAAAGCTGTTTTCTGTTTCTCCTTTCCCTTCCCTTTATCCTTTGTTTTCTGTTTCTTTGTTTTGTTTGTTTGTACTTTGTATATACCTGATGAGTAGAAACTTCTCTATTAGGTTACATTTGTGAGCTTGTATACTGAAAGGCCACAAGGGACTATGAGCATAGCTGTGTATACAAATGCCAGGTATCTTTGACAAGTAACTTTACTCTTCTGAGTCTCTGTTTTGCCCAGCATAGTATGGGGGTAGTTTAGTTGACTTCTTTCTATAGGTCACTTTTCCCATAGTGTAAATAGGGCCATCAGTGTGATCTGAGGTGGTCACAGTACATAAGCATGACTCAACTATATTACTGATTGGGATGTGCCATGAATAGATCAAGACCTCCCAAGGAAAGCAAATGTGATAGAGATACAGTCTGACATAACTGGTAATGAGACTGAAAATGTCACCAGTTAACCCTGTAGCTGTGGCTTGTTCTCAGCCTTCACAGTTATCAGGAGTGGGTTGTAAATGCTAGCCAGTGGTACAGGTTGTTAAAGTGTGGCTGTCTTAAGTAACTCTCATGTTTTAACTCCCGCTTGCTCCTCTAGAATACCTTTGCAAGTATGCAGTCCCATGCCTGATCGGAATCTCCAGATCCTTTGGACGTTACAGCACTTCCGAAGAGTCTCTCCTCTCAAAGCTCTTTCCCAAAGCCCCTCCTCATTCCCTGAGAATCCCAGAGGAGCTAGAAGGTGTCCGAAGGCGTTCCTTTAATGACTTCCGCTCCATCCTACCCAGCAATCTGCTGACTGTGTGTCAGGAGGGCACACTGAAGAGGAAAACCAGCAGTGTGTCCAGCATCTCTCAGGTCAGGCTGGGTTCCCAGGGGAGTACTCAGGGAGGAGAACTTTAGTGAGTGTTCATACAAAGAAACACCGTGTGCAGTTTGGGGTTCTCATTAGAATTCTCTTGTTACAATAAGAAAAACTTGTCCCTTTTTTTTTTTCTGTGTTTGAGATGGTCTTGCTAGAACTCACTATGTGACCCAGATGGACTAGAACACATGGCCCTCCTTCCTTACCCTCTGGGTGCTAAAATTACAGATGTGGGCCACTATACTTGTTTAAGACTGATCCCTTTTAAGAGTTTTTTTTGTTTGTTTGTTTGTTTGTTTTGGTTTTTCAAGACAGGGTTTCTCTGTGTAGCCCTGGCTGTCCTGGAACTAGCCCTGTAGACTAGGCTGGCCTTGAACTCACAGAGATCCTCCTGCCTCTACCCTTCCTCCCACCACTGTCCAGCCTCCGTTTTAAGATTTGTATAGGGACTCACTCTGCAGACTAGAATGGCCTCAAACTTGCACTGATCCTCCTGCCTCAGCCTCCTCTGTGCTGGGATTCCAAGGATGCACCAGCACACCTAGGGTTTTACACATGCAGACAAATTGTTTTTAAGAGGATCTTGCTACATACACGCTGGCCTCAAACTCCCATTTCTGTCTCCGCCTCCCAAGTGCTGAGAACATAGAGTGCCGCCAGGCTTCTTTTTACCATTGTCAGTGATTTCATCGTTGTGGGATGGTGGAGTTTTTGTTTGTTTGTTTTGTTTTTGAGACATGTAGCCCAGGCTGGCCTCAACGTTGCTCTTGAGCTAAGAATGACCTTGAACTTGATCCTCTTGTTTTTATACCCTAGTGCTAGGATCAGGCATGTGCCGCCATGTGCAGTACTATATCTGTATTAGGGTTCCCGAAGTCACAGAACTGATGGGATGATTCTGTGTTTATACATAGGGAGGGGATTTATTAGAATGGTTTTCAGGCTGTGGTCCAGCTAGTCCAGCAGTGGCTGTTACCAACAGAAGGTCCAAGAATCCAGTAGTTTTTCTGTCTATGAGGCTGGATGTCTCAGCTGGGCTTCAGGATACACCAGAACCCTGAAGAAGTAGGCTGTAATGTAGATGTAACCAACCGCCTTATTAAATAATAAACACAAAGCCAATGTAAGGATGAAAGCCCAAACACGTCAGAGCTAAGAGTCTTACCCGCTTTTCCGCCAGCTAGCTTCTCCCGCCAAGAGACCTCTCCGAAAAGGGCTACTCCCTGTGTGTTCGTCTTTAAATAGGAGTTCTGTTCTGCCTTCTCATTGGTTGTAAACCCAACTACGTGACTGCCTCGTCACTGTCTGTACAGACCTCCAAGTCTTCTATAGTTGGTATTGAGATTAACGGCGTGTATCTCCAATGCTGGCTATATCCTTGAACACACAGAGATCTACCTAGTTCTGCTTACCAAGTGCTGGGATTAAAGGCGTGGACCACCACCGCCCTGGCTTTCGCTATGGCTTGCTAATAGCTCTGACCCCTAGGCAACTTTATTTATTAACATACAAACAAAATCACATTTCAGTACAAATAGAATACCACTATACTGTAATGCCAGAGAAGGAATGGCCTTGCCCCAAAAGTGAGAGCAAGCAGGCAAAGAGAGCAAGCTTCCTTCTTCCACGTCCTTCATATAGGCTGCCACCAGAAGGTGTGACCCAGATTAAAGGTGATCTTCCCACCTAAAAAGATCTGGATTAAAAGTGGGTCTTCCCATTTCAAATGGTTTAATTAGGAAAAAAAAAATCCCCATGGGCGGTGGTGGCGCACGCCTTTAGTCGCAGCACTCGGGAGGCAGAGGCAGGCGGATCTCTGAGTTTGAGGACAGCCTGAGCTACAGAGTGAGTTCTAGGACAGCCAGGACTACACAGAGAAACCCTGTCTCGAGAAAAAAAAAAATCCCTTCTAGATAACCCAGCCTCTTGGGTTGTAGTTAATTCCAGGTGTCATCAAGTTGACAACCAAGAACAGCCGCCAGAGAATTGAACTCAGGGCTTCCTACATGGTAGGCCAGTACTTTACCAACTGAGCTACATCACCATCGCCCAGACTTTATTCTGACATAGTTGGTGCCTGTAAGAAGTATGTAATTGAGGGGCTCCCAGCACCCACATTGTAGCTCACAACCATCTTTAACTCCAGTTTCCGGGGATTTTACATCCTCTTCCAGCCTCTAGGGACACTAGGCACATATGTGGTACAGACAGACATATATGCAGACAAAATACCTACATACATAAAAAATGGAATAAAAATTTAAATTAAAAAAATAGTATGTAATTGACGGCTGGGATGATGGCTGGTTTGTAAAGTGCTTGCTTTGCAAGTATTAGAACCTGAGTTCAGTCCCCAGAACTCAAAAAAAAAAAAAAAAATGCTGAGTGTTTGTGGAGTATGCTTGTAATCCTAGCATGGGGATCCCTGTGCTGGCTGGCTAGCTTTAGGCCAATGAAAGACCTTGTCTCAAAGAAAATGGATGTCTTTCCAGCAGATAACCCCCCAAAGTTGTCCTCCAACATACACACAAGTGCACTTGTATGAAACATGCACATACACATACATGCACACACACAACACCAGCAAAAAATGCGTATTGGGGCTCAAGGGGTAAAAGTGCTCACTGTTCGTACATAAGAGCTGGGTTCAGTTCCTAACACTATGTCAGGCAGATCACAGCCTCCTGTAACTCCCCATTCCTGGGATCTGATCTGATCTTTGGAGTCCAGGAGCTCCTCTGCACATATGGTGCAGCTGAAGTCAGACGGGACACTCACCCACACATAGAAATAATGAATAAACATGTTAAAAATTATTATCTTTTGAAAATAAAGAAGTGTGTAATTGTACTAGGCTTGGTAGCACATACCTGCAGTCCCAATACTCATCAAGCTGAAGCAGAGAATCATGAGTTTGAGGATAGATTGGGCTACATAGCAAGATGCTTTTTGTTTTTTGTTTTTTTTGTTTTTTGTTTTTCAAGATAGGGTTTCTGTGTAGCCCTGGCTGTCCTAGAACTCATTCTGTAGACCAGACTGGCCTCAAATTCACAGAGATCTGCCTGGCTCTGCCTCCCAAGTGCTGGGATTAAAGGCATGCACCACCACCCGCCTAGCTGCTATTTCATTTTTTAAGAAAGTAGTATATCATTTTGAGGAGTGAGGTGTAACTTCGTACACATAAGACCCTGCCGTTCTGTAGCTAACACCATTCTCCTCAGAAACCTCCCATACATGGATGTGTGCATGTATGTATGTATGTATGTGTGACTCGTGGAAAAAAGATAACACAAAATATTAAGAAAAATTCAACTCAGTCTGGGTGTGGGGCTGCACACCTGTTATCCCAGCACTTAGGAAGCAGAGGCCAACCTGGTCTGCATGGCAGGCTCCAGTCTGGCTATTGCTAGGTAGCAAGACTTTGTCGCCAAAAGAAAGTGGGAGGCAGATTCAGCTTAGTAAACAAATACAAAATATATAGTTACTGGTGTTACAATATACAGCAAAAAGTGCTGCTGTAAGGCTGCACTCCAGTGTGGACAGCAGGTTGGCAGAGACCCTCTGAGATGAGTGATTGGTTCTCTGGAGCCTTTTTGATCTGATCTTATGGCTTTCAGGTTAGCCCAGAGCGTGGCATGCCCCCTCCCAGCTCTCCTGGAGGATCTGCCTTTCACTACTTTGAAGGTAGGTTTCCCGGTACATGTGTGGATCTGGTGTCGGAACAGCTTCACAGTGACCTCTGTGACGCTGAGGATGCTGGACTGGCATTTAGAGTGGTGGGCTTTCATTTCTCCGTTCATTGTAATTTCTCCCCACTATCCTGCCGTGTGTGTGTGTGTGTGTGTGTGTGTGTGTGTGAGACTGTTCTGTTGGCTGTGAGACCAAGGTAACTTATAGAAAAAAGCATTTACGTGGGGCTTTCTTGTGGTTTCAGAGGTTAGTCTGTGGTGATCATGTCAGGAAGTGTGATAGAAGGTGGACAGGCATGGCACTGGAGCAGTAGTTAAGAGCTTACATTTAAGAGCTTGATCCAAAGGCCAAGAAGCAGAGAGAGAGAGGGAGGGAGTAAAATTGGGCCTGGCATGGCATTTCTTTCTTTCTTCCTTTCTTTCTTTCTTTCTTTCTTTCTTTCTTTCTTTCTTTCTTTCTTTTTCTTTTTTGTTTTTTTGTTTTTTCTTTTTTTTGGTTTTTTTGCGTCAGGGTTTCTCTGTGTAGCTTTGGAGCCTGTCCTGGAACTCGCTTTGTAGACCACAAACTCACAGAGATCCGCCTGCCTCTGCCTCCCGAGTGCTGGGATTAAAGGCGTGCGCCACCACCGCCCGACTTGGCATGGACTTTTGAAACCTCAAATCCCATTCCCAGTAACATACCACCTTCAACAAGGCTGCATATCCTAATCCTTTCTAAACAGTTCTACCAACTGGGATCCAAACATTCAAATATATGAATCTGTGGGGGCCCTTCTCATTCAAAACACCACACTCTTCCCCCATTCCCCA
>CABHPH010159410.1:33353-46759 GCA_902168325.1 Peromyscus nudipes | reverse complement strand
AAAATATGGACAGGGCTAAGAACACTGCATAATAAATAGTTAAGGGAGAATTTTAGAGACAGGGCAGAGAAGAGGGAAGGAAACGTTTATCACTTACTACTTTACTTTTAACAAAAAGAAAACACCAATAACAATAGTCTCCTGTTGGTAAGAACAACAAAATAGTTATTACACGCAATAACAGGTATTTCCATAGAACCATCCAGTTCACAAAATGTTTCCCCATCCACTCGTCCGTTGCTCAGAATAAAAACTGTGAAACTGGTGGATAACATGTATCTACAGTGGAAGGTGAAGAGATGGGTAAACCTTGTGTTAGTTCAGTAGCTACCAAATATTGGGCAAGTGCTAGGGGAGGGAATAGATACAGAAAGCTAAAATGAAACCTTAGAGAACGTGTGATAGACACTAAGATGTTTTCATATCATATGTGTAAAACAGTAAGTGGCTTCTAAGCTAATGCAATATCTAAACTTAAAAAGAACCTTTAGAGCCAATGAAATGGCTCTGCTTGGTCAAGCTCCACCATCCAGGGTCCTGGAACAGAGAGCGAGCTGGCCCATTCAGATCTCGGGTCTCCAGGGCCTCCCTTGGCCCCGCCTTGTAGGCGTGACAGTTGCCAAAGTCTCAATGGGGGTTGGAACTTCCAGATCAAAGCTGGAGTGGCTACCCACTACAGCGCTTACCATGCAATGCTGACAACCTGGATTTGATCCTAGGCACCTGTGGTGGAAGGAGAAAACTGACTCCTGAATGTTGTCCTCTGAACTCTACAGGTGTGCCATGGGACATGTGTACCCACACTTACACACATTATACACAAGAATAATAACAATAACAATAAAAGTCTTTAAAACCCTGTAGTGGAATAGTGTTCTAGTTAAAGTCACAAATTACCTGGCAGGTAGTATGGACCTTTGGTGGTTCAGTCACAAGGCCACTTCACAGACACCCTGCCATACTGGAAAACATCTCACAACCATGACTTCTCCACATCCATTAACATACTGAACGCATAATGTGACAAAGGCTGAGAGCCCACCCACTGCCCTATCTATGGTGACTCATGGTGTCACTTCAAGAAACTCCTGGGGAATGGCAGTGTGTGTTTCACACAGATTAAGAATTCAGAATGTCACAACTGGATTCATAGCAGCTTTTCTAGGATAACAGAGTCAGACTTGGTTTCCTAGAGCTGATCCAGGTCTTAAAGACCATCATCCAGTCTTTCAGTTTACTGCATTTGTACGTTGAGACAGAGTAAAGTGACCTGGTCAAGAACACAGGCTCAAAGTTGGATAGTGGCAGAGGAAGAACTAGATTCTCATATCCTATAATGAATATGGAATCCAGTAATTTTTTTCAGCTGTGTCTGACTCCTAAAGAGTACTGGGAGAACTGGACAAGAAAGAGGAACAACCCGAAATCAAAACAGATGCAGGAGAACAAAGAGCAGTGGGCAGGAGAGGTGAGACAAAGGTACCACATCAGTCTGTTGGGTCGTTGTGAAATGTGAACGTATTTCTCAAATGATGGCCTCCAGAATTTGATGCCCACAGCTTCTGTCACCCCTACATTCATATTCATTTGTAGATATGGCAAATTGTGACTTCATTTCTCAGCATCGGTATTCCCTCAAACCCAGCTCACAGCTGGGCACACAGACATTAATAGTTTCATCCTATTTAACTG
The DNA here is from genome assembly GCA_902168325.1 of Peromyscus nudipes. Lineage (NCBI taxonomy): Eukaryota > Metazoa > Chordata > Mammalia > Rodentia > Cricetidae > Peromyscus > Peromyscus nudipes. The sequence goes on along the minus strand of CABHPH010159410.1, from coordinate 45,067 downwards.
CTTAAAACATCGGCCAATATATCCAATTAAATATGTGATTTACAATATTTTCCTTGGCTCATCAAAGCAATATTTATAATTATATCCTAAAGGGGTCTACTGATGTTTTGATTTATCCTACTCAATATCAACTCCAAAGATTGTTAGTTTATTTAGAAAACACTTGTTTTTATGTCATCAGTTGGGATTTTTGTAAAAAATCGCATCAAAATTAGGATTTAGATTAATATAAAGCAACATATTTGAAGGTTATAGAGCTTTATTTCATGAAAAATTAATTTAAGGAAAGGTTATTCTACACAAAATGCCACATAGCAATTTATCAGACTTCAAAAGCAAGGAGGAAGAAGAAAATACACAGAGAGCTACATGCCAATGGAGCACTTCTAGTTTCTATGGTAACCAACATAAATGAATACCTTTTTTGAAATGAACTAGCAAAGTCAGTGAGATGTAAATTTATAAATACAGAAAACTAAAGGCCCAATCCTGTGGACAGTAAGAAGTTCAGAGTTTTTCCATAAATGGAATTATATCTGAAGATATATGTTTGTGTGGAGTGGCTGTTCATAGGACTTTTTAAATTCATTGTTTTACGATTAATTTTCTACAGCATAAACATTTTTCTATAATTAGAAATGACTTTCTCATTGCTTCCAAATCACTGAATATAATTCTAGTGGAGAGGCCAATGAAATCAAATTCATAATCCTCTATCAATCCTTTCTTCCCGTATGTGGCAAACTAACTCCAGAAACCAGGACATCTGAAGGAAAACTGTTTAAAGAGGCGAAAATACTAATAATAAAGCCAAAAGGATCAAAGTCATGCATATCATCTGCTTCTCTCTTATCCACACAGGTGAAACACTCTCTTTGCTGTAAAGACTGTACTAAATATATTTTTAGCCTTATCGATGCAGAAAAGGGAAGAATTTGTAATTATTTTCAGAAGCAAACCAGAAAACAATGCCTAGGTGCTCTGTTGCTTTTTTACTAATATATTCCCGATTTAGACAGACATCAGTTTATTCTCTAAGTGAATGGAGCTGGAGAAAAAATATATCTAAGGAATCTAATAACCATGAGTTACAATGATGAAGATGAACAGTGATGGCAAAATTTTATGTAAAATTGTCAAGAAGAGAAGAAAATTCCACAGCAAGCATCATGAAATACTCTCATTCCAACCTTGTCTCATTAGCATAGGATTGTCTAGAAATAAGTTGGTGTCTTCGGGCTCACTGAGTTAGAATTTCAACATGCCAGTTTTCCTACTCTCTGTGTCCACTCATCACTTTAAAAGGAATGGTATCTAAAGCTGTTTCTGTGTGTTGTTGCCTGTGAATGAACTGATGCACCTTCTCTAAGTGTGTGTGTGTGTGTGTGTGTGTGTGTGTGTGTGTGTGTGTGTGTGGTGTGAAGGTGCACATGTGGTCAGATGAGATATATGTGGAGGCCAAAGGATGATCTCAGATTTTCTTCTTCCACAGGGACCAACAACCTTGTTTTTTGAGACAGCCTCCTCCTGTCCTGAGAGTCATCAATGAGGATAGACTGGCTGGTCCATGAGCCCAGTCTCCTGTCTCTACCTTACCAGATCTGGGATTACAAGCACATATTGCCATATCTTGGTTTTTTTTCAAACATGGGATCTGAGGAATGAAGCTCAGGTCCTAATGCTTAGCCTAACAAGCACTTTTCCAAGCAAGCTATCATCCCAGCCCCTAAGTATCATATTGTAACAAGCTATTCTTACATTATCTACAAAGGTGGCTTTTTATACATGACGGTTCACTAAGATATTCTCATTTCTCACTAGCCCTCGGTCTCTGGAAACCAACACTTCACTTTTGCTTCTGTGAATTCAATACCATGTATGTATGCTTCAGGTAACAGTGTTCTCCAAGCTCATGTATGTTGTCATAAATGTCAGGACTTCTTTCTTACAGCTGAATATATCCACTGTTTCATATGACAAAAAAAATGGGTTGTTTGTATAGCTCGGTTATTCCAAATAATCCTCCATATACATGGGCAATTCATCTCTTTTTGAGATACTGGTTTCATTTCCTATAAATATTACCTAGAAGTGGGATTGCTAGATTATATAGTAACTTTTTTGTTACTTAATTGGTGAATGATGATATCCTCTTTTGTTTTGATTTGCATTTACCTGATCATGAATGGTTTTGATCGTTCTTTTCATATATCTGCTGTCTATGTTCCTTTGGGTGTGTATTTATTTCCTTTCCCATTTATTTTAAACATTCTCTCCTCTCTCTCTCTCCTCCCTCTCTCTCTCTCTCTCTCTCTCTCTCTCTCTCTCTCTCTCTCTCTCCCTCTCTCTTGTGCCTTTGGAGTCCAGAAGAGGATGTTGGATCCTCTGAGGCTCAAGTTGCAGGAGCTGGTTGGAAACTGCCTGATGTGGGTTCTGGAAAAAGAACTCAAGTCCTTTTCAATAGCAGCAAGCATTCTTAACCACTGAATCGTGTCTCTTTTGCTCATTTTTAAATGGGCTCTGGCTTTATTTTGCTGATAAGTTGCATGAGTTCCTTAACTATTTTAGGTACTTGCCTTTCATTGACTACATAACTGGCACATAGTTCCTCTCATTCTATGTGTTTCCTTACCACTTCATTCTTACACTTTACAGAAGCTTGCTAGTTTCATACAGTTCCATCAACCTTCAATGAGACATGTGTGATGGACTATATTGTTTGTGTCTCTCTGCTTCGTGTCTTTATGCTTTATTGTGCATGCTGTGAGAAAAATAAAAATATAACAGGATGCTAAGAAAACAACTTTGGGGGTCATCCACAGTGGAGGCTAATTTTCCCTCTTTCAGCGGTCATTAGTTGTTTGTAGGTTTTCTTGCTTTAGTTTGGGTTGGGTTGAGTTATTTTTTTTTCCTGAGCCCAGAACCTCACTAGGTAGCCCTGGTTGGCCTGGAACTTGCTATGTAGTCCAGGCTGGCCTGGAACTCACAGAGATCCACCCTCTTGCCTCTATCTCTCTGTCTATCTGCCTCCTGCCTCCTGCCTCCTGCCTCTGCCAATTGCTGGGATTAAAGGAATGGACCAACACATATGACTAGTGGTAGGGACCCCATGAGATGTCCTTTTTTCAAGTTAGCACATCTATTTATATCATCATTTTTTTTTAGGTCCTGTTTAAGTAGGCATGTAGTTGAGGTGTCATGGATGTAGCTTTCTTGTCATTTCTAGAAGACAAGCTCATAACAGATGTTTGGGTCCTTTGGCTCTTAGAATTTTTTCTCCACCTTTGTCTTGGTGCCCCCTGAGCTTTGGGTGTAGGAATGGTGCTGCAGATACATCTAGTTAAGGCTGAGCCCCACAAGATCCATTGCTTTCAGTTCTATGATCTGTTGTGGTTTTCTCTGATGGTCTGTGCTCATTGTAAAGAGGAGCTTCCTTGATGAGTGGTTATCCAATACAGAGTGGACAGCCCAGATATCATAGAAACCCAACCCACACTAAATGGACTCTGCAATTGTATTTATGAGTATATATGTAACAAAAATAAAAAAATGACATCAATTCCAGGAGTCAGGGAAGAAATGGGATGGGTAGAGGGAGGGGATATGAGAGAGGTTAGAGGGAGGACACGGAAGAAGGGATGTGATTCAGTTATATTTTGATTCAAAATATTTTAATAAAAATATAATATGGGAATTTCTTTAAAAAAGAAAGAAAATAACTTTGCGGCTGAATCAACAAGCAACTATATATATATGTGTGTGTGTGTGTGTGTGTGTGTGTGTGTGTGTGTACATACACATATATATGTATATATATCATACCTTAAAGGATATAACAGAAATATTCACATAATTTACACAATTTTACAGCTTCTATACTCTTTACTCATACTGAGGTTCTAAAATGATTTACAATTTTGAGGGATATGAAAGGAATCATTAACAAAATGTCCTTCCAGCCCAGGGAGAAGATCTCGGCAAGGAACTTCAGCCTATTTGCTCTGTCCTTTACCACTGGTGTTCGCGCAGACCAGTGTGATTAGCTCACAACGTCATTCAGTCTGGCTACTATGCCAGTAACAGAGTGAGGCAAGAATCCCTGAATTGCACCTAGTCATCTCTGATTTTAGGCTTCATCCACAAAAAGCATTCCACAGAACAAAACCCATCACTGCAAATCCGAATGTTTATAAGAAACTGAAAAAGAAGCAAATGGCTACCTATGGATTTGATGCACAGTCCTCTTTAAGGAAGATGGTCATCACTGAAATATCCCCGGCACCTCTGAGAAACAGACCTATTCGGTAAGCATCTGTTAAGCACAGAGGAGAGCATGAAGTCCAGATCAAGATGACAATGTCAGCAAAAAGAACTTGACTATGTCTTTGCTATGGCCCTGCCTCCTGCAGGGCCACTAATAGGGCTTGTAAAGAAAAGAAGGAGGCAATAAAGTGTGCACTAGGAAAACCTCTAACTTTAAAGAGAGTACAGAAGTTCAGTTATGAAGACTGAGTTTTTTTTATTGCTATATAGAAACCTATCTGTGAGCTCTAGCAACCAGCTTCTGCATTCCCTGATAGGGACCACATGCATCATGGGATCAGTGCACTTTCCAATCAATGGACAAAAGAAGAAATAAGTCTAGAGTTTAGATTTCAAAGTATCACATAAGGGATGAGTTATAAAGAGTTAGACTTATTTAATCCTACAGATTGTTCTTGTTCAAAACAAACGCTACACAATAAACTATGAAAGATAAATCACGAGTGAAAGGTGGCTACTAAATACATAAAGCTAAGTCACAATTTAGCTACTGCCGAAGCATACCATGATAATTAATGGGAAGAGTAAATTTTATTTGTAAGTGCATATAAACACAGAAAACAACTGCAGTTTTACTCAAGAGGATAATTAAAGTGAAAACAAGAGGAAGCCTATTATGAGCTTTTATTTACAGCTCTTCATGGTGCCTTTTCAGTTGTTGCTTAATTTTAGAACTCTATCCCTTTCAGTGCAAACATTTTAATTCCAGCAATGTTTCATAATCTAACCTGCAAAGTCACATTAAGATAATGCATGATTAAACTGTATCTTCACTTTTTTTTACACTCATTATACACAAGAGAATAGACTCCAAAGAAATAAGGAATTACCACATTATGTATTGTGTCCATTTATTTGTGGAACTAGAGCATGAAATAAACTCTTTAGCTCATTAACTCAAGTAGAGAGCCTTGAACAAGTATGTTATACATTGATTCCTGGTAACCAGTGTTTAGCAGGCAGGCAGGCATGACTGTGAACATGATTAAAGAATGTAGAATCACCTTGATAAAATCATAGTATATGCTACTTTTATGTCTGAATCATCACAGTGTCTTTTGTGATAGGGATTAGTTAAATAATAGTTTTACATATATTTTAAAAAATAGATTTTGAAATTTTCTAAGACTGTACCCTTTTAACCCCCCCATGATAATTCAAATGAAATTTTACAAGATGTATTATACAACCAGTTAAAGCTCTGGCTCCCTTGGTCCAGGCATATTCTGTTCCTCATGAGCTCTTATAACAAGTCATTGATGTTCTATCAAGAATGAACCTGATAAACAGTGGTTAACACTACTTGGTAATGCTAGAAGGAAATCATATCCACAGCATATTAAAATCATCATTTTCTTTAAGGTTAAAATACTAAAGATAAATCAGTTAGAGAAGAGGATAATGTTATGTTCTCAGACATTACCAACAAGACAATTTCTGCTACAAATCTGCTACTTCATAAATATACTTCCCAGTTGTGTGTGTGTGTGTGTGTGTGTGTGTGTGTGTATGTGTGTGTATGTACATTTATGTGTGGTGAATGCAAGTGTGTACAGATATGTGTGTGTGCATGTGTAGAGGTCACAGGTTGTCCCTAGGTTTCTTCCTCTATCATTTTTCACCTTGTGTTTTGAGACAGCATCTCTCACAGCACATGGGGCTGGCCAATTCAGTTAGATTTGCTCACCAATCAGCCCCCAGGATTCTCGTGTGCCCATCTTCCCGCTGTGAGATTACAGTTTTTTATGTGACGAATAGAAACCCAAGCCCTCATGTTCACGTTTGGGCAGCCCTTATTCACAGAGTCATATCTCTAGCCTCAGACATCCCAATTTAAATAGCAAAGCTTTCAATTCAATTTTTAAAAAGCATTATCAAAATAGTAATAAAAGCAAATGCCAAAGTTTCTATGGCAGCTGACCAATAAATTGGTATAGTCACTCAATGGAATACAAAGCAAAGAGAATGGATCCTTTACAAGTTGTCATTAAGATTAGTCACACAGCCGGGCGGTGGTGGCGCACGCCTTTAATCCCAGCACTCAGGGGGCAGAGGCAGGCGGATCTCTTTGAGTTTGAGGCTAGCCTGGTTTACAGAGCGACATCCAAGAAACAAAGCAACACAGAGAAACACTTTCTCGGTCAAAAAAAAAAAAAAAAAAGATTAGTCACATAAACATGTTAAGCCAGAAGAGACTCTAAAGAATATATAATGTATGGTTACACTTTCACAAAATACAAAAAATAAAAAGAAAATAAAAACTAAGTTGCAAAATTAGAGATAAGAATTCAGTTGTCTTTAGTGAACACGACAGTGACAGGAAAAAGAAGAAAAGAACATGACAGAGGTTCTGGGATGCTGATTGCAACCTCTCCGTGAGATATTAGCTCATGGATAATGTTGCCTTTTCGAAAACTCAGTGGTTTCTATGTGTACGATACATGCTGCTTTTTATATTATATACGTCAATAAAAAAAAAAGTAGTCTTACAGATTAAACATTATTTAGGTTCTATCCTTAATAATCACAAATCTGTGTGAAGAAGGACTAGAAAATGAATGTCCCACAGCAGAGGACAACAAATAAACAGCAGAGAGAGGACACATCAGCTGAGAGAGATAAGAAGAGAAAGACAGATTTATGCCATCTGAAGGTATCCGTAGCAGCAGAGAAACACCAAGGCATCTAAAAGGGAAGCAGTGAGTGCTCATCATTGATGGAATTACATAATGTTCTCTGCCTTTTTCTTTTCTTTCTTTCTTGCAACTGAGGAAAATACTGGCCTTTCAGGGAGATGTGAATCAGGGAGGGGTGTGTGTGTGTGTGTATGTGTGTGTGTGTGTGTGTGTGTGTGTGTGTGTGTACACGCATGTGTGCAAGAGAGAGGGGGAGAGAAGAAGGGAGGTGATGGAAGGGCAGAGAGGAGAGGGAGAAGAGAAAACAAAGGGGAAGAGAGGAGGGGAGGAGAGGAGGAGGAGAGGGAGAGGGAGAGAAAAACAGCTAGAGCCACAGGAAATAAAATATGAAAAAAAAAAAGGTAGCCTACCACATCTTTTGGGTTTCAGGTACCCTAGACTATTTCTCTTTTCCACTCCAATGTAATTTAGTCGTAGCTGCCTTTTATAACACATTTAAATAGATCTAGTCTGCACTCAATTTGCTGTCCCTGAATATGTCAAAATTGCATCCCCAGGATCCAGTGGCTGTGGAATTTAGATATTTGCCTCAAGCTTGCCACTTCACTCTCTGTCTGATAGTCCTCCGACACTGACATATTCTGACACCTCAGCCCTGATCCTCCCATCTCAGGTTCTTACAAAGAGCCCAAGTTTGGACACGACTCTGACCTGACCTCAAAACTTGCTTTCTCGGCAGTTTTTTTTTATTATTGTTTTTAATCTCTTCCACTGATGCATATAGATCCTCTTCATGTTTTGATCTCCAGAAAAGTTTTTGAAACACAAAATATTCACTAAGGCTGTCTCTTCCATCTTACCAGAGAACCAGCTTCAAAAAAAAAAAAAAAAAAAAACTGGGGGTTGGGGATTTAGCTCAGTGGTAGAGCGCTTGCCTAGCAAGCACAAGGCCCTGGGGTCGATCCTCAGCTCCAAAAACCAAAAAAATAAACAAAAAAAACTGTTTTAAATAATTGTGTTGGTAAACTCAGAAAACTTAAGGAGTACTTGTTCTGGATTTCAATGTAAATAATTTCTCCAATCTATTTACACATATACAGGGATCTCTCTATTGATATAGATACTCATAAAATACCAGTGAGGAGTAATCATTATTAATTTTAAGAGTAATAATTAGCATTTAACGAGCATTTTACTTACCTAACGTGGTAATGTTATAATGAACTGGCACAGTCAAACAATGGGATACACAGAACCATGAGAATGAAATATCTAATTTAAGTCTCTCAGATGACAAAGATCTTTCCTTAGCCAAACTTTAATCAGGCTTCCCCTGAGTGTTCTTTGTGAGTCCTAGACGCTGACTCTTAGTCTGCCTCAGTCTAGCTCAGATGGAGAAAGAATCCTACTAGGTCAATTTAATGAGGAAGTGCCCACCCTCCTTATCTATTCAAATTCATCATCTCCTCCTCTTGATGTGGAAATTATCAATCTGATTTTATCAAGAATCCCACTAGACCAATTTAATAAGAACCTCCCTGTTCTTCCGAGTAATTTTTTTCTTCACTGTTCCCTTCTTTCTGGACTTGGCTATAAACCACAGCTGCCAGCTGTATTCCGAATAAGTTCAGTCACTTTCTGCTGCTAGGAGCATGACTTTTATTACAATAATCTTGTACCAGGACTTCTTTGCAGTTTTAGCAAGTGCCAGAATAACCATTCTTCAACACAGCTCTTCTACAAGGTATAACACTGGTATCCCCGCTCTATCAAGTGAAAACGTTGAGAGTTCAAATAAAGCATTCAGGTACTCACAGTAGGATCCTGGATTTAAAGTAAGACCTGGTGACTTCAGGGAATGATCTTCAACATTACTCTTTAGATGAAAATGCTATTCAGCTTCAAAATATGTTTTATCTGCGGAGTTCAGGGAGGATAATGTTAGGCTCGGCTTTGATAGTTTATGAAGACAGATGTTAGGGAAAAAAAGAGAAACAGACTATTTTTCAGACAACTTCCATAGAATTAGAACTCAGTGCCATGAAAATTTAGCAAGTGAGAGTTAAACAGGAGAAATGTTGCTTTAACAATACTTAGTGACAGTAAAAACCTTTGCATTCCGTAGGTTTTGGTTGACAAAATGTAGTCTCTGCTGCTGAGAATATTAATGAAAACAAACATGCTAGTTTTTACCCTTAGGTAAGTGAAACACACATCAGGGACCATTTTATTACATTTCCAGGAAGCCTTTCATTAGACGGAATTTAGTTCCTTCAGTCTCTATGCAAGACAGTTTGGGAGGTTAAAACAATTTCATGGGTGTCTCTAAAAGTCGCACTTGGGGTTGGAGCAATGGGTTTCAGAGGTCATCTACCCATAATAACAAAAAGAATTTTATTCCCACTCAAGCAGCTAACAACAGTATGGTAAGGAAACACTTGCAGTATCAACTGTGAAGAAAATGGGGCATGGGCTCAAGAGGTCTAAGACAAAGAGAAGAAAAGAAAAGTCTAGAAATCAAGAAAGTCACTGATCTTGACCTGCAAGTTCAGGCTTCCGAGGACTTGCCCAGGAGCCTGGGTCTAGGGCATTTCTCAAGTTTTCAGAGACTATCTCTTAGCCTGCAGAAGGTGTCGTATCTCCATACTAAAGACATCTACATAAATTTCCTAGTATATGAGTGTGGTTGGTAAAAAGCTGTACCTTCTCCCATTCTACCAGTTGGTCATGGAGTCCCACATTTTCACTGGGAAGATGGCCTGCTAGCCGAAGCTGCCCTCACCAGGCTTCCTTTCAGATACTTGTGTTTGTTCCAATAGACTAGACTGTGAGTAAAAGAAGCACGCATATATTCTGAGACTAATCTACAAAACAGATAAAGTTGTTCTTTTTCTTTGCCCTCCTCCCAGATATTCCCTTGTAATGTGGGCATGATGCATGCAAGCCAGTTCCATTCAAGAACCAGACACAGATCAGTGGCTTGCAAAGTGCTATTTGTATACCAGAAATAGCAACATCTTCTGGAAAAAGTCAGAAATACAAACTCTCCAGACCCAGGCCTGACCAGATTGGCATACCTTGCAGGTGGCTCTAATGTATTATAATGATAGCCAGCTCAGAGATAGGAGAACAATAAATTGAAAAGAACCAAGGTCTTTAAATTATCTTGGGGACCAAACTTCTTGCACACCCTAAATTGTCCACCTATTTCCAGGTTGTAACACAAAAAGTATTGGGGGTTCACTCTTTTTTTTAGCAGCTAAGTCTGCATGCTAATTAATACAGAGCTCAAATCAAAGTCATTGGCCCAACTCCAGTCAACAAATGAAAGGCTCTGGGTGTTTTGGCACTTCAGATTCTATCTAGTCCCAAACAGGGCTCTGTGTCAATTCTAATTATTGCCACAGCTTACTGAGACAGACATGAGGTATTCTTCACAGCCTTGAAAATGATTCTGGGCACTGCTTCCAAGATAACTCCAAATTAACTGATTCTTGGTCCGAAAAATGAGAGAGACAGGAACAAAAGTACCCTTGATGATAAGCCCCAGGAAATTCCAGCCCTGTGACTAACATAGTCTCAGATGGAGAAGAAAAACCCAAATATACCCCTTATCTTAATACATGCAGATCCACAGACAGTAAAATCCTTGGATTCCACCAAGACAGTTGCACCATCACCTCAGCTACACAACTCATCACTCAAAGACCAAAGACCTTCAGTTAAATTCTCATGAAGCAGTGATGGTTCAGCTCCAACTCTCTCAGATGAATTTATCTGTACTTTATTTATTCTTCTACCTAACAGATATTTATAGATAGCTACTTTATACAAGTGTCTTAGTCCATTTTACATTGCTACAACTAAAACGATAGGCTGGGTATTTTATAAGGCAAAAAAAAAATTCTAACACATGGGTTTGGGAGACTGAAAGTCCAGAATCAGTCCCATCTGGTTACTGCTAGTGAGTCTTTTAGCTACCTCATGACACAGTAGATAACATCACATAATGGGAACATATGAGACAACAAGTGGTCACATATCAAGAAAGCAAGAGTTCAGGTTACTCCTTTATAACAACCCAATCTTGCAGAAACTAATCCACACTGGTGAGACCTAACCCACTTTTCAAGATTCATGAGCATTAACTGCTCATGAGGGCAGTCATGACTCAGAGACCACTCTAAGGTCCACCTATTTTAGGTCTCACCACCTTTTGAGAGTGTTACACTGGGACTAGACTATCATCCAGCACTTGAACTTTTGGGTAACATATAAACACTAAATTATAGCAGCCAGTTATGTTACTCCTCCAAACACGACAAGGCTTATAAGTCAGGTGATCAGATTTACAAACAAAAACACTCTCAGCTATAATGCAATAAAATAATGACTGGAATATGTTTGCAAATATTCTTCGAGAAAGCATAAGACAAAAATCCTATCAAAAGATGAACCGATTTCTTAATGATGTTGGTGCCTGGATTATTTCTTGATGGAACATCAGAAAGAAGATAGATAAAGTAATTTCTGGGACAATAAAAACATGGATAAAATTACAAAACAGGGCTGGTGCGATAGCTCAGTAGATAAAGGTATTTGCAACCAAGCTTGAGAACCTGGATTTCTATCCAATGACCTATATAAGAGAAGAACATGACAACTTCCAAAGTTGTCCTCTGACCTCCACTTACATGTGTTGAAGCATACACACACACACACACACACACACACACACACACACACACACACACA
>CABHPH010159410.1:0-25893 GCA_902168325.1 Peromyscus nudipes | reverse complement strand
TGATCATTTTCAGACTAACTGAAATATAATCTTTATGATCCCTTTTTCAAATAAATTGAAAAATAATTCATTGATACCAACATTTCAACACAAATAAATAAAATTTAAAGTTATCAACATTCTTGAATCATATTTTGTCTTCAAATAATTCCTCTTAGTCCATCTACATTTTTCTCCCTTAAATTTTTCAAATGTTTTAATTATGTGTATGTGTGTGGGTGTGTGCACATGAATGCCAGTGCCTCAGGATGCCAGAGGTATCAGATGCCTTTGGAGCTGGTATTACAGGTAGATTTGAGCTGCCAAATGTGGGTGCTGGGAATCAAACTTAGGTCCTCAGTAAGTACAGTACGTGCTCTTAACTGATGATCTAGTTCTCCCACACCCTATAATTTTTAATCTTTTTAAAACAGTGTCTCAGTGTGTAACTCTGGCTGTTTTAGAACTCACCATATTGACCAGGCTGGCCTCAAACTCAAAGATCCTCTTGCCTCTGCTTCTCTGCAGAGGCCTTGTGTTGGGATTAAAGCCATGCACCACTATACCCCGCTAAATATTTGTTCATTTTTATTTTATGTATGTGGGTGTTTTAACTGCATGCACGCACGGTACCTATGGAGGTCAAAAGAGGGCATTGGATCTTCTGAAACTGGACTTAAAGATGGTTGTGAGCCATCTTGGTGCTGGGAACTGAACCCAGGTCCTTGGCAACAGCAGCTAATGCTCTTAATTGATGAGCCATCTCTCCAACACCAATTTTCAATTTTTTTTAATCCTATTTTTTAGTGAGTGTTGAAATGGATGTCTGGTGAGTCATGTCTGGCACAAAAATGCTCATTCATATATGTCATGAGGGAGTTAACATTGACAAAGACATAAAGATTAATTTTTCTACTGTTCTAAGATTTCTCTGTATGCCTTAGAAATACACTTTAAAAAAAATAAATAAAGGCAGCTTGTCCTCAAGTCATTTACAGTTTGGTTGGAAAGACAACTGCCTTAGCAAAAATTTATTAAAAGTGACGGCCAAGGAAACACCTATGTGAACACAAATTATTAAAAACCCAGCCAGAACAAGCTTCAAAAATTCTGAAGAAAATAAAGTAGAAGTGGGTCACCTGTGTCATATTGTTCCGCTGCTGCTCCTCTTCCCTGACCCTCAACCTCGCCCTGCTGTGTTTCCAGTCTCTAATATGCCCACCCAATTGCAGACACTAGAACCTGAGCAGCCTCCCTGATGCGCCTGCATTATTTCTCATTTGGCTAATCTGATCCACATTCTGACTCACAGCAAGCTTGATTTTCAGTTAGTCATACGAGGCTTCCTATTCCATTTGGAAAGAACAGGACGAACAGTTCACTTTCAGGGAGATTTCTTTTCTCTCTAGATATAAGAAAATGGTCCTCTAAAAATCTTCCAGTGGTGGGAAAAGATTGAAGAAGAAAACATCATTACATCTTCACCAAGGGACAAAAACCAGAAACTGTGATAGTGTTGACTGTGTTGTTTGATCAAATATTCTATTCTCACAGCCCGTGGTTCCGTTGTATTGTGATCACACCCATTCTGTAGACAAAGATCCTTTAAATCCTCATAGAGTTAAACAACGTATAGAGTTAAATAATGTAAAGTTATTGTGGACTTGCTTCTAATGGCTGCAATAATAATGGAGCAATAAAAATGAGAGAACAATAATCAGGGAAAGAGAAAATCAAAATATATAAGAAACAAATGAAAAAGGAAAAGAATGTGACTGTTGAGCATATTAGAAACACTCCAGTATCTGTTCAGACAGAAAGTGGAAAATGTGACCACCAAAAAGAACAAACAAGCCAACGTTTTTACATTTATTAAATGGGTGCTTGACAGCTGAAGCCATAGCCAGGTATCTGTAATTAATGGCAGAGACGTCCGGTTCAGGAATTATTCAGACATCCCAAGTCCTTCTCCAAGGTCTAGCCTGGTGAGTAGCCTGATCTGACCCTCATTTTCCCACAACCTGCCTGATCTTGCCTGGGTCTTACCACCAGTGCCCAGACCTATTTTGACCACCCAGGCTGCACTGCTGCAAACTAGGCTTCCATCTGGACCTACCCAACCTGCATCCACCCACAGGTCCTTTAGTTTTCCTTAACAATACCTGAACAGTGGTGTGCTTTGGGAGTTGTTTGCTTGTTTAGTTGTTTTTGTATGATTGCTTGTCTATATTGATACTATCAAGATTGAATTAAGAAGATGGACACAAGATGGAAAGAAACCACATGCAGGCCTGAAATCCTAGCATTTCAAGAGGGAGAGGCAGAGACGGGATGATCCCTGTACATTTGAGGCCAGCCTAGAATGCATTATGAACTCTAGAAAAGGAAGAGTTGCATAGCAAGACCTTATCTCAAAACCCTACAAGGGTGAGGAGGGGCAGACTTCTGTTGGTTAAATCCAAGATAGTTCCTAGAAACCCAAATTGAAAATGTGCCCTGAGCGTGGTCCTGGCTTCATTCATCAGCATCACTCAACCCTCATTGAGGTCCTGGTGGTGGTCCAGCTTTCCATGGCCACCTTGTTGGTCTTCAAAACCTCATTCACATCTGAGTCTACAAATCAATGCTTCTCTAATATGCCACCTGCACTGAGCACTTCTGAAAGCTCTCTTTTGAAGTAGGAAGCTACTATGGCCTACCTGGAAAGAGAAAATTTGGGACAACCACATATTGACTTCAAATCTTAGGTTTGATTATAATAAGAGTGCACCCTGAACTTTAGTTATAAAATGAGAAATAGTTTTGAGCTCCCCTCATAGAATCCTAATAAAGACTACATTTGATTATATATATAATCAAATATATATAATTATATATGTATATATATAATGCAATAAGTGAATAGATATTTTATGGTCTTATTCCTGTGTCTCTTCTAATTCCATCTCATCTAATTTTCTTCCGTCTCATCTTCTGCTGAGATCTATGCTCCATAGAATGACTTCATAGTATACAGCATTATCTTCATGTGTTAATTATTACTTTGGTTGGTTATTTAGTTGTTTTTTTGAGACAGGGTTATCAGCCTGACTTTATAATCCTCCTATTTCAGGCTCCCCAGTATGGTGATTTCAGATGTGCACCATCACTCCCAGCAATCAGTTTTTAAGTGGAGAAGAAGACTGACGTATTTAAAGCCTAATTACTGAGCTCCCTTGTACCCCAAACAATCGATAGTCTATATTTTTGCATTACCTATATAATACCAATGTTTCTATTTTTCCTTCCTTTCCGAACCTAATTTATCAAAAAGAAATTATCCTCAAAAAATAAAATTATTGTATCTGTAACTGTTTGGAGACACCTACTGAGTTCAGCTGTGGGTTAATTCCACATAACCACCCCTTACTGCATAGATTAAAAAGTAAAATTATGCACTCTACTATAGAGTCTATTTGTCTATTTGGTTGCAGATTACAGTCTGTCATTAGGGAACCAAAGGCAGGAACTGAACCAGGAGGCAGGAACTGAAGCAAAGGCCAAGCTTCTTGGCTCGCTAATCCTGGGGTGGCCCTTTTCACATCAATCATCAATCAAGAAAACAGCCCATAGACATGCCTACAGACCAGTCTGATGAAGAGCATTTCTTAACTGAGATTCCTCTTCTCAGGTGTGTCTAAGTTTGTGTCACATTTACAAATACTAAATATAACACATATTAATTTTCAGATGTTCAACTTGCCTTTGCAAACTAGCCAATCAAAATAGGCCATTCCTCTGCTTCATGACAGTGCAGTAAGGGAGCAGAATGAATGAGTATTAGAACTGGAGAAATTTACTATTCTAACAAAATCACAATGAAGGCTTTAATCAAACTTTCCCCAGATCCTTTCAGCCAACATTTACAAACAGACTCTTTTTTTATTAAGAAATTTTCTGTTCATTTTACATACCAACTACAGATCCCCCTCTCCTCCCTCCTCTTCCCCCCCCCCCCCCCCCCCACACCCCACCCCCAATTTCCACCTCCTCCAAGGCAAGAACTTCCATGGGGAATCGGCAGAGCCTGGTTCATTCAGTTGAGGCAGGTCCAAGGCCCTCCCCCTGAACCAAGGCTGTGTAAGGTGTCCCACCATAGGTACTAGGCTTCAAAAACCCAGTTCATGCACCAGGGATGGATCCTGATCCCACTGCCAGGGCAGCCCTTAAACAGGTCATGCTAAACAACTGTCTCACCTATGCAGAGGGTCTAGTCCAGTTTCATGGAAGCTCCACGGTTATTGGTCCATAGTTCATGGGTTCCCACTAGTTTGGTTTGGTTCTCTGTATGTTTCCCCATCGTGATCTTGACACCCCTTGCTCATAGAATCCCTCCTCTCTCTTTGACTGGATTCCTGGAGCTAGGCCTGGTGATTGGCTGTGGATCTCTACATCTGCTTCCATCAGTTACCAGAAGGAGGCTCTATGATGACAGTTAGGGTATTCACCAATCTGATTACCAGAGTAGGTCAGTTCACACACCTTCTCCACTATTGCTAGTAGTCTAAGCTGAGGTCATCCTTGTGGATTCCTGGGAACTTCCCTAGTACCCCGTTTCTCCCTGTTCCCTTGATGTCTCCCTCTATTATGGCATCTCTTTCCTTGCTCTCCCAATCTGTCCCTGTTCCAGCTCTACCAACCCATCCCCTTATGTTCTCATCCCCCATCCCCTACCATCCACTGCCCCCCACTACCCCCAGTTTGCTCGTGGAGATCTCATCTATTTCCCCTTCCCTGGGCTATCCATGCATCCCTCTTAGGGTTCTCCTTGTTAGCTAGCTTCTCTGGAGCTGTGGGTTGTAAACAGATTACCCTTTAATTATAACCTTTAAAATAGCTAAATTTATGCAAACTTTTTTCACTTCTAAATAATGTTTTTATAGCCTACAAATTTTTAACATGATTAATTTTTTGACTCCTCTACTACACTATAAATATCAGTCTGTCTACTATTATTATCCATATAACGTACTGCTAGGTCACTTTATTCTCCATATAAAACCAAATAAAATAATTAAGCTACTATAGAGTCTTTAAGTAGTCATGTCTTAAGCTATTTCGAACTATCCTAGACACACACTTTCTAGGAATTGTTGACTAGCATTCTAACTTCATAAACACTTTCAAAACTGTATTGCTTCTCTTCAGTGATCTTTTCAAAGAAAAGATAAAATATATTCTGAAAAGAAAGGCTATGTAAAGGAATAACCAAAATAAATGTTTTCCTTAGATGTATTTTGGACAAGAAAATGTGATTAGAATAAAAATAAAAAATTCCAGATATTATGAATCATATGCTTCCCTACCACTATGTAATATAGTTTAGATTGCATAAGTTCATAAACATATTTTTTAAATTTATACATATTCAATTATGTATCTCAAACCATTTATACTATTAATTCTTGCTCTCTAAGGAAGAAACTATGACAAATCTCCATTATTGTCTGGCATTTCTGGTGCCCAAAAATCCAATGAATCTATTGCATAGTTAATGTGTTCTGAATGCAAATTTTATATTGAAAGAGAGAGAATTCTGTTCCTTTACATTTATTTAGTGAGCATCACCATGGTAACTGAACACTTTCAGAAACCTAATTTGTGACATACACAAAAAAAATGCAAAGAAAGATTTTATATTTTTTATGTTTTGCAGATTCAAAGAAAAATAGGGGCTGATACTTCTTTAGGAATAAAAGAATCAGAGAAGCAATATGGACAGAAGTAAATTCTTTTGTTATAAATAAAGATTATGGTCTCTCAAGTCTATGATAAAAGAAATCCCTGGAGTCTCTAAGGCCTACTGCGATGGCTATTCTCTGTGTCAACTTGGTCACATCTGGAAATAATTAAACCCAAGTGGCTGGGTACACCTATGAGGAATTTTTCTTAATTAAATTATTTGCAGTTAGGGAGAACTCTATTTAATCTGGATCTTTTGAAATGGAAAGATCACCTTTATCTGCACCTTTTGAGGTGGGAAGTCCACTTTTATTTAATCTGGACTATCCCTTCTGTTATATATACCTATATAAAGAATATGGGCAAAGGAAGCTCTTTGCTCGATGTCTGCTGGCCCCCATTCTGGCTGGCAAGTTCATTCCTTCACTGGGATTAGAACCTACCCCTTCAAGATTCTGGCATACACTAAAGACCAGCTGAGACAAACAGCTTCATAGACTGAACAATACTGGATTGTAGCTAGAGTTTTCCTGCCTGGCCCACAGTCAGGACAAATCTCTGTCACCCGCCAGTCCCACAGCCACTCAGACCCAACCAAGTAAACACAGAGACTTATATTGCTTACAAACTGTATGACCGTGGCAGGCTTCTTGCTAACTGTTCTTATATCTTAAATTAATCCATTTCTATAAATCTATACCTTGCCACATGGCTTGTGGCTTACCGGCATCTTCACATGCTATTTTTCATGGTGGCGGCTGGCAGTGACTTCTCAGCCTTCCACTTCCCAGAATTCTCAACTCCTTGTCCTGCCTACACTTCTTCCTGCCTGACCACTGGCCAATCAGTGTTTTATTCATTGACCAATAAGCAACATGTTTGACATACAGACCATCCCACAGCACTGGATCCTTAGACTTTCTGTTGGTATACAGCCATTGCTGGACTAGAGGACCACAGCCTGTAAGCTACTAAAGTAAATCCCCTCTAAATATGTAATATATGTGTATATATATAAAATACATCTACTCTGAAGCAATCTACAGGTAATATATATGCATACAGAGCCCAATCTCAAACCAAAGTCACTGCCTCTTGGCCGTCTACTCCTCCACACAACCATATTTCAGATCACCCACCTGCTGTGGGATGTCCTGTATGCTGTGAATATATGTTGCAATGATTGATTGATAAATAAAATGCTGATTGGCCAGTAGCCAGGCAGGAAGGATAATGTAGGCAGGACAAGGAGAGAGAAGAATGCTGGGTGGAAGAAGGCTGAGACAGAGAGACGCTGCGAGCTGTCACCATGGGGAGCAGGATGTAAAGTACCAGGAAGCCACGACCCATGTGGCAAGGTATAGATTTATAGAAATAGGTTAATTTAAGATATAAGAACTACATAGCAAGAAGCCTGAGCCATTAGGCCAAACAGTTTAAATAATAGAAGCATCTGTGTGTTTACTTAGAGGACGCTAATGGGAGATATTTGCCCTGACTGCTGGCAGGCCAGGACACAGGAAAACTCCAGCTACACCCATCTCTACTAATATCATCATTAAAACACTTTGGATGAGAAGTCTTTAAATGTGATTCAGAATACAATTAATTTTTCAAATGCTGGTTTTAAAATATTTACTGTAATAACAAGAGAAATAATAGATTCTAGGATAAAACATATGATCTTATGAATTGTGAAGGTCACCGTGGTTAGATGCTAACAGATTAGCCTCTCAGTTTCATAATACCAATAGAAGATCTAAGACTGCAGTATCAGAAATAAAAACTAATTTCTTCCTCAGAAAAATAGTAACATTTGCATTATGCGTCTAAACTTACCTTGCAATGATAAAATAAACTAGGCCAGTGATGTTAACACATTCAGTGAGCTGTCACAGAAAAAAAAAAATCCAAGTTTAGGATATCAATGTTTCTTCAGCAAGCATACCTAATCTCTGCTCAAGAAGGAGACTCTATGTTTAGCATTGTGCACAATGTTCTAGAATCTGATATTGTTTGTATCTTCTGAGGCTATTTGCTATGGAACTATGTTTGAATAAATATCCCAGATCAGTCAGCAGGTGCCTTGATTACAAAGTATAAAAGACATTTAGAGGACTGTCTATAAATAATAACTACTTGTTGGTGTTACACTTTCTTAGCCTCTCTGGAACAATTTTCCTATGGATATAGTACTCCATCAGCCATAATAATTAACCTGAGTAAGAAGATAAATCAGGTGTTCTGCTTAGTTTTGCTGGTGAAGTGTCAGTAGATTATGTGTATTGTTGGTGGCTAATTTGATTCTTTTGGTAACAGACTCACTGTGCTTTGACTGTCATCCCATTGTTAAGGGACTTTTGTATATCACTGGCAGACAGCAAATAGTATAAAATGTCAAATATATAATATACATATTAGTTTCAAAGACATGACCAGATTCACCTTCATTCATGAACAGTCAAAGTTTACAGTTGAGATGATTTGAGAAAATGTTTACCAACTGTGGACCCAAAAAATGGATATACCTTAGGGAAAAGGCTGGCTTTCCCACATGTATTTATTTATTGTTTTAATAGAAACAACAGAGAGGTGATATGGTAACTAAGGATGAAACAGCAAATGCACAAACTCTGTCTTGGTCTATAGATAAGAAGAGCAAGATGACGCCCATAACAGTTATAACCTGACTTACATCTGTAACCTGGTGACTTTGGGTGACTGAATATTCTCCTATATCCAGACATGACTGATCACTTGATCACTACTAGTGGACAGGTGGAAGCAAGATAGAAAGGATACATGAAGGCAAAGAACCCCACCATCCCTCATCTAGGTCACTATTTTTGTTGTTGTTGATATTAAGTTAATGCCTAACATTTCTACAAGACATAAAATCCCAAGACATTTACATCACAAGGGATTCCAAGAAGTACCTACACTTGCTAGAAGACAAAATTTGAAAGTTTTCTTCAGTATCATCTCCTGGACAGCTCATAACTTTAAGGTTCCCAGTCCCAATAAAACAACTGAGTTTGGCCATTGTTATTCAGAGAACTGTAATAAATCCAACTTTTATTTTTATCTGCAGTAACAGAAGTAGTATGCATCTACCTTTCCTGGGCCTACATACATTAGTAACTACCTCACTAAAGTGTATAGGACAGAAGGAGGTAAGAATGGTACCGATAGAAATAGTTTTAAGACAGTTTCTGAAGAGACAGTTGAATACTTAAGAGTTCATAAACTCCATCAAATACCCAGATAATAAGTTCATTATGGATGGAGTGTGTGATGAAATAAATATCACTATCAGGCTGCAAATGGCCCCAGGGGTGTAACACAATTATTTTCAATGGTATGTCCATAGTCAACTAATCAGACAGAAATATTAGTATCATAATCTGAAAAAAAGAGAGCATCCACAGCGGGGAATCAAGATCACCTCATAGGTATAGTCAGCCTGCCAGCTGCTGAGGGCTCCCATTCCATATAATGTAGTATCCATCGTTACAAGACAAATGAGCTAATTTGGAGCAGGCATTACAAATCTTTTATGCAAAAGTAGTATCTGTGTTATAAATACAGAGTCCTTTAATTCATAATTGATCTAGATTGGTGAATGTGTTACCATGACAGTGACGGACATAGGAAAAAATGGTAACTATATAGGCAGAACAAGCGTTATCAGTAGTTTAATTCTAGTATTTTTTTAACCAGACAATGGGCCCTCACCATGGATACCTACATGAGTGACCCAAACAATTAGAGCCACAGCTACAATTCAATCCCACGGTTTCTTAAACTCAAAGAGTATGTGTTTAACTTGCCTGTCATAATTTTCTTTGTGACAGATCAGCAGCTAGAATATTTAACTTGCCTAATAGCTGATAGAAATATAACAAGTTTTGTCAAGAGGAGCATTGACCAGAGGCATGAGAATTGCCTAGAGTCTTGTCCACTGTGTAAAGTAAGCATGCACATTTCCACTTTTAGCTGGTACTGAAGATGAACAGCACAACTAAGATTTATAAGTCAGACTATTTGAACCATCCTAAGAAACACAAGAAAATCTCTATGACTAAAGGGTTCTCAGCCTCCAGAGAGATGTTATTGATGAGTGATATTGTTCTGTATGCTGTAAATATGTGTTGCTCTGATTGGTTGATAAATGAAGCTGTTTGGCCAATGATGAGGCAGAATAAGGTTAAGCAGGACATTCTAACTAGGGAGAGATGAAGGAGAAAGACAGAGCAGAGAAGACCCTGTTAGCTGCCGCAAGGAGAAGCATGATGTAAAGGTACCGGTAAGCCACAAGCCACATGGCAAAATATAGATTTATAGAAATGGGTTAATTTAAGATGTAAGAGCTAGCTAGCAAGAAGCCTGAGCCATTAGGCCTCACAGTTCATAATTAATATAAGCCTCTGTGTATTTATTTGGGTCTGAGCAGCTGCAGACCAAGCGGGGCACAGGAAAACTTTCAGCTACATGCTATAGTAACTCTTGGTAATACAAGCAAAAGTCTATTCACCTCAGATAGGGCATTGACAATAGACCAAACAAGTCATTCCACCCAAGTCCATCTCAGTGAACCAATGGGTTTATTGACATGACTTATGATAGCATCGGTGGCGGGTTATTCCCTGTCCAATTTTCATGTAGCACTACTAAACAGTCTTCCTTTCTCCAGCAATTGTTTACTGCTTATATAACCTTGGGGAGGCACTTGCAAGTTTTGTACCTTTCTGGGATCCCTTAACCATGTATATTTTATTAGCTTGGGAGCATAACTCTTCCCTCAAGGATGAATGTTTCAATTCAGAGGAAATAGCTATAAAGCGCCATGACTACTTCATACACAGATAACATATTACTCAGATCACACTGTCTGCAATTTTTGATAAATCATTTCATTTGACAAGTGAGATATTTAGGCCCCTTCATATCTTTTTAGTTGTAACTGAATTATTCTACCACAAAATAGAAATAGCATGATAACTCTATATAGATGAGACTCTATCCAGATGAGACATTCGGTTTTGCAGAGCCTAGTAACAAATTAATAGGATCTTGTCAAAGGGATGTACCTATATCAATACAAGGAAAGTCATATATCTATAACCTCATGGCTGCCTACAAGTAAACATGGCTTCCCTTTTCCAGAGGCTCCAGGGGAGGAAGTCAGGAATCACTTGTGCTTTAAAGGGTTGTCAGGATTGTACAACCTCAAACATACAACTGTTTTATGAAAATAGTTGTTCCTAATCAGAATTTTTTTGGTACTTATATAATGAGGCTTTCCACAAATACTTACAACAGTTTCTCCTACATATTCAGATGTAGACGTAACAACAAAGTATAACGAATTGATCCAAAGTGCCCAACCACACAGTTTCATTAGTTTCTCTTTATCCAGTGATCAGTTGAATTTGAGCTTCCTCTCCATTTCAGCACCAGGTAGAATTCTGGACACCTTTATTGAATAAAATCCTAACAGTTTGAATCCTTTCCCTCCCTTAAATTCCCTAGCATACATGTTTGGGTAGGCATGTTCTTTGATCTCTCTCACAAACCAGGGAATCTCAGACTCAGTCTTAAATGCCTTTCTTCATAAGGGAGCTGAGAAGACAAGGAAGGTAAAGAAGTCAAGAGGGGGGTTTTATAAGGAAGTCTGAACGGAGAAGGAGACTACTCCTGAAAGACTCCCTTGCAATTTTGAGTGGTATAGCTCACCACTCCACCAAATGGACTCATGCTCTTTTCTATCTGCCCAATACTCTGTGTCAGGTGATAAACACCTCATGGCCAGTAACATCACCTGTTTCAACACAGGAAACCTCTTGAAGTATCAGCCACAGCCACAGCTACACGGCACTTTGGTTGGGCTGACAGGGGTATTCCCTTTGCCTGACTCAAAACTGACTTACAACAGTCTCAGTCTCCAGCAGGTCATCTTTATCATCATTTTAAGGCCAATTTGTATCGGTAAAACCTTAAATATTTATTAATGTCTTACCTACAATTATCATGAGGCTGTGTATCAAGAAAACCTCCCAAAGAAGCTTAAGGATCCCTCATGACACAATCGAAGGCAATGAAAAAACCTGAGGATTTTTATTATCCTCTCTGAATGAGTCTGAGACTGGCATGATAGATAGACGAAAGCAAATTGTATGATGGCCCTGCCTTCCTCACTTAACAAGAAGAAAGGTGTCCCTCACCTTTCAAGCAAACCCACTGAACTAGCCGTTCGCCTGTTTCCTTAGCAAAGAGTTGCAAACTGTCGTCCTCTTTGATACTCCCAGTAATGGGTAGTTATAACTGACATCAGATAGAGATCAAAGCTTTCTCCCCTCTCCAACATGAATCCTGAGAACTGTTATAGAGAGTAGACGTGGCTGACCACAGAATGATAAAAGTAGTCCTTCTGCAGAGGCATGCTAGGAACAACCAGGGCACCACCCGTAACACTTCCTCTAGACTAAGTTCATAGTCTTCAACCTGCAACAGCCTCTTTAGCCTCGCTTCATTCACTGTCCAGTTAGCTAATTCACACAACGTGTCTGTCATCACGGAGTTCCTTTCAGCCCTATTTATGAACCATGAGGACCTCACTTTTCTTCCGAAAAGCTATGTCTCTCTCAGCCTCCAGTTTTCACCACCGAAACTATCAAGAACTTCGGATGGTCTGACGTATTTCAAACATACAAGTTAGGCAGTCATAATTTCATGAACACTGAAAAAAAAGCCACAAAACTCTTACTAAAGAAACAAAGATCAGTTCGTTGCATATAGCAATAAGATTAGCTATAGTGACAACATCCACACCATATCTGTGTACTTCAGTCCCCAAGAGTGATGTCAAGACTGTCTATACAATGAACTAGATGATAGGAGAGAAACCCTATAGTTAGGAAGCCCAAATCATTTGTAATGAACAATAAGCATATTGCTCTTTCTCCCACACTAAAGCACTATCTCTTTCACACCAGACAGCAAATAAGCCTGTCATTTGTTTCAAAGGCAGACAACATTTCCATCTCCTGAGGCTGGTCACAACATGTCATTGAAAGAATTGCATAGACAAGACTACCAGGGCCTTTGCCCACAAAATATGCAGAGAAGTAGCATAACTATGATATGCCCCCAATCATACAAACAGTTAATGAAATCACTTTAAAGTATAATCTCTGTTTAAACTAATTGTCTAATATATTACATTTTACTGTATTTACTTAAGGTAAATGGACAATAGACTGCATATTTTAGAGTAGATATTTTACTCACTTTTACAGTTTTTAAATTTATTACTGCATGAATGTCTGTGTATGTGGGGGGAAGGGTGGGCACACACACGTGCTTACATGTGGTAGTCAAAGGACAAATGTTATGGAGTTGATCCCTTGGTCCACCTTTATTTGGAGTTCTAGGAATTGGACTCAGATCATCAATCTTGCATTGTAGAACAGCAAGGCTTTCATTAACTCTCACTGGTCCATTTTGCTGACTTTTGACATGTGTGTACACCATGAAGCCAAGAGCGTGACCAAGTTAGCATCCATGACCATCTCCTTCAAGAGTTTTGTTACAATCTCTTTCTAGTTAGTTCTGCCTTTTGTTAAATATCAGACGATGTTTTTTAACCAAAACAGATAAAATTAGCTGAATTTCCAATTTCTCCTTGGAGATAGAAATTATATTTTTACTGGAGAAAGCTTGATAAGTGATCCATGGTGGGTGTAAGTATGTGCTTTGGGGCTCATGTCTGACTAAAGGGTTGCACTAAAAGAAAGCAGGAAAGTTTTCCATCATAATTCTCAATGCCATGAAGATAAGACATTGAAAGTTATTAAGCTTAACTTTAGTCAATGGAAATTTTCGTTTTGAGATTTTTTTTCCTGTCAAGCATGATCTTCTTGCAATATTTAGATAATTGCAGGAATATAATGCCTTGATTTTCTTTCAAGAAGTTTTTTGTCTATTTTTTTCCTCAGAGTTAGTTCTCAAGAAAGAAAAGCAGTTCTGTGGTATTCTTATGAAGGCAAATGAGGATAATTTAAATGTTCTTTTCATCTTTTAAGGAATCATAGCTTTTCTTGTTTTGGTGCTTTCCAAAAAAGATGATTTTATCATCATAGTCTTTGGAATAAAAAAAGAAATAAAATGTCATAGTTACATGTCACACTAACACAGTATGAAACCATGGCTAAATAAAGTCATATTCATATATATATGTATATATGTATGATTTGTCATATTATAAATTAAGTATCACTTAAACAGTTAAGCACTGATAACCTTACCTTGCATTATGCACCATGAAGTTTTTTTTTGGGGGGGGGTTTCAAGACAGGGTTTCTCTGTGTAGTTTTGGTGCCTGTCCTGGAGCTCTCTCTGTAGCCCAGGCTGGCCTTGAACTCATAGAGACACCATGAAGTTTTCAGGTCTCACAATCTGGAGATAAATTTCACAACCTGAAAATTATCTGAGCTGGAATTTTCCTTGCAGTGAGTCTTAGCATGAATTCTTATTCAGGAGAAAAAGTTCAACTATAATATTTAATCATCTTAAGTTTGATGACCCAAGGAAGATCATCAGAGTAATAATTGCTCAATAATAAATAGTACACAATGTATATGCAACATGTCATGTAGTATTTGTCACAGAGTTAATATTTCATTATGTGGTGTTTTTTTGTTTTTGTTTTGTTTTGTTTTGTTTTGTTTTTTGGTGGCATCTTTAAAAAGAGTGTCCTCTCCAAAAGCCAGAGACATATCCTAAGAACTTGGGTGTAACACAAATCCTAGTTGGTCTTATAATAAAAACCCAGAGCCAGATATTGGGGTGAATGCTGAAAGATCAGAGGAAATAAGCCACAGCCACTTCTCACCTCTCCAACTCCTCAGCCAAAAGGGGAAGATCCTGTCTCCATGAATCCTCAGACTGAATGCCCCTGAGTCCTCAGCCAAAAGGACTCCGTTCCTGTCTCCTCCCACCTTATATGCCTGTCTCTGCCCAGTCATATCATTTCCCATATCAACCTTCTGAGTGCTGGGATTAATGGCCTGGGTGCTTCCCAAAGACTGGGAGCAAAGGCATGAGATCCCAAGTGCTGGGACTGAAGGTGTGTGCCACCACTGCCTGGCTCTGTTCCTCTTTTAAACTGGATTAATCTCATGTAGTCCAGGGTGGCTTTGAACTCACAGAGACCCAGAAAGATCTCTGCCTTCTGACTGGTAGGATTAAAGGTGTGTAACACCACTGCCTGGCTCTGGTCCTCTTTTAAACTGGATTAATCTCTTGTAGTCTAGGGTGGCTTTGAACTTACAGAGACCCAGACAGATCTCTGCCTTCTGAGCACTAGAATTAAAGGTGTGTGCCACCGCTGCCTGACCTCTATATTTAATCTAGTAGCTGGCTCTGTCCTCTGATCTTCAGGCAAATTTTATTTGTTAAAGTACAAACAAAATATCACCACACTGGGCCTTATTTCATCTGGAAAAATAACACCAAAAATGTATTATAAAGAAAATATTAATGTATTTTTACATATAGGCCTTAAAGATGCTTACAAAAACTGGAAGTAAATGATAAATGTTCATTGTTTTGCTATCTTAATGACAGCTTGACAGAAGGAACTGTAAGATTTTCTGAAATTAAAATGATTTTCAATCTATTAGATAAACACAATTTTCAAGAAAGTTCTTAAATAGGGAAAAAAATTTACTAGTCAAAAATTATTTAGTGGAATTCCCATACCTGAAAATGAGTAACACATAAGCGAATGGGACTTAGAGAAAAAAAATGACAGGAAATGATGAAATCTGCCCATATAGCACTGAGTGCATGAGTTACTTTGTTATAATGTTGCCTCTTTCCCTCCTTTGTTCTATCTTACTAAAAAGCAGAAGATGTTCATTAGACACTGGGAGGAATTTTCAAACTTCTTGGTATCATTTGTGTCATTCCTTACTCTAGAGCATCTCTCCACTTCCTAATTGGTCCACGGATAACACTCTGCTGTCATCTCTGTACCGTAAATCATCTACTTAGGACATATTCTCAGCAGATGCCATGAAATGGGCTTACCTCTCCAGTCAAATCTTCTCCAGCCTGTTAAATTACTTTCCCTACCCACCTTAAGTGCCAGTTTTATCCTTAAGCCGGAAAGAACCCTGCACAAAACAGTGAACTAGCAAAGGATTCTTTACAGAAATTACTGACATGTTTTCTTCCCTAAGTGCTGAGTATGAATTCTGAAATTAAAGAGAGATAAAAGGGAGTGGCAAGAGGTAGATATGGTGATAGTTGTGTGTTGTGAATGCGTATAGTCTTACTGAAGCATGGACTTAAAATAGTTGCCATAATAAAATCAAATTAAAAATTATGACAAAAGCATTGACTTTGGAACCAGCCAGACTTTGGTTAGTCCTCTTTCTGATTTATATAGTAAGTTATTTAACTTCTTTAGCCATAGAATCTCTCCACTGTAAAGTGAGAATGAGTGGTGGGGGGACAGCTCACTGTGGGTGGTACCAATCTTGAACAGATGGCCCTGGGCTATATAAAGAAGCAAGCTGAGGAGCAGAAAAATTGGCTCTGAGGTTAAGAACACTGGGTGCTCTTCCAGAAGTCCTAAGTTTTATTCCCACACCCATGGTGGCCCACAACTGTCTTTAATTCCAGCTGCAGATGACCCAGTACCTTCTTCTGGCTTCGATGAGCACCAAGTACGCAAGTAGTGCAGAGACATACATTCAAGCAAAACACCCAAACAGATAAAAATTTAAAATAAAAAATAAAGCAAGCTAAGAAAGCCATGGAGAGCAAGCCAGTGAGGATTGTTCCCCCATGGGCTTTGCTTTGGTGCCTGTACCCTGGTTCTTCTTGAGCTCTTTCCCTGGCTTTCCTTGATGGTGGACTTTATCCTGTAAGATGCAATAAACACATTCCAACCCACAGTGTTTTACAATAGCAGCAGAAAACAAACTTGAACAAGGGGCAAGATAAAGGAATTGCACATAGCAAATATCAAATAAATGCTGGATATTCATTGAAATTAGTTTCAAAGAACTTAATTGTTGCTTGTATTAGGGATTCATTAGACTTGTGATTCCCAGGAGAAAACGGAGAGCTGGCCATGGTGCTGAACTTGCTCTCTTTCCATTATCCTACAATGGAGCAAAAAAAAATTGAGGAGATTGGATACAACTGTTAGTGGGCAAAGTATTTTTCTCTCTCCTCTGGTACTAGCTTAACAAGTGGCTTATACACAGATGTCAATTCCATGTACTTTCAAATATTTGCTCTTTGAATAAAACTTTAAACAACTGAGCATTAAAAAAATGATTGATGGCAACCCAGCTTAGTTCTTTCCTGGCAACCTTCTCAGGCTTCCCTTCTAGACTACCTCAGTTCCTTTGAGTCAACCACCAATGTGCAAAAACGCTTTTTACCAGAGACCCTCACTTGTCACACTGGGCAGGGAGTCACATTGCAATCTCCATTACCCTTCCTGTGTCCCTTTCTGATCTTAGCAGACTTACTCTTAGCCCTATAGCAGCCTGTTTGCAGGAGTCCCTCCTTCCACCCCAGTATCATTCCCTGGGGAATTTGCCTCATGGTGAGGTTTCCCCTAGCCTTTTCATTCTTGTCCCTCCAGACTTACACTTTGTCTCAGTGCAGTCTACCTGCAATAACCCCTCCACCCATCCTACCTCCATCACCTGGAGACAGATACCTACAGAACAATCCACCTAAATACTAAAGAATATACCTTTTTCTCAGCAGCTCATGAAACTTTCTCCAAAATTGACCACATACAAGGACACAAAGCAAGTCTTTTTTTCCAAAATAATAATGAATATAATTGACATTATGTAGATCATAGTTAAGTTAATTATCCCCTCATTTAATTGTTCCATTTTTTAAACTATCCATCATGGAATCATATAGAGACCTAACTCCTTCCATCATAATATTGTTTCCCATTTTTAATGTGGGAAAAAACTCTTGCCTTTTGCCTTACCCTCTCTAAGGAGTGGATGGGGGGATGGGGAGAGACAATACTCCAACTAGACATCTTATTCCACTTGTGTCCTGACATGGATTAGGACATGTTCCCCAGAAAACTCCACTGAAATGCATTACTTTGGGGAAAAATGTACTTATCCATTACCATGTATGTATACAGAATGTTTCACTGACAGCAAATATTAGAACAGGCATCTAAGAGTGTGCCCAGATTTTTTCTTTTTTCTTTTTCTTTTCTTTGGTTTTTTTTTTTCAAGACAGGGTTTCTCTGTGTAACCCTTACTGACTGTTCTGGCACTAACTCTGTAGACCAAGCTGGTCTCGAACTTATAGAGATCTGCCTGCCTCTCCCTCCTGAGTGCTGGGATTAAAGGCATGCACTACCACCACCTGGCATCCCAGATCTTCTCATGGGGTAAATAATATCACAGGAAAAATACTAACCCATCACTTGCTAATGAAGGAGGGGAAAATTAAGTAGGTAACATATTTTGTCCATGCTGGTTCTAGGTAGGTTTTATTTAATTGGTTATATTTCCTCAAAAAAATCCTCCCTAAAGGAAGAAGAAAGTCTTAATAAGACTCAGGAAGTTAATAAAAATTACAAGTCTCAGAAAGCCCATAAAACTTACAAGATTCAGGAAGCTCATAAACTTACAAGGTCAAGAAGACCTCCATGGATGTTATATAAGCAATAATAATTGGTAGAGAAAAGAAGACTCCTCAATGGGGACACTTGAAACATGGACAGGAAGCTCTGTGTATGAGTCATGCTTGGTTGGGCCTTTCAGTGAAAGAACTGTCTTGAACCATCCATGTTCCTGTATGTAACCCCAATAAACTTTTGGTTCACCAAGCCATCCTTGGGTGAAATCCTTTCTTTGGTTTCCTCACTGCTCTGTTTGTGGTGAATAAATATTTGTTCATGTCTTCCCAAGAAAAGTCATGAGAATTATAAATCCAGAAAAGGCTAGTGGGAAAGACTGAGGGAAAACTTTTCAATCAACAATTTGCGATGGTCCAAACTTATACTCACAATGGCAGGTAGCTTCCTTTGGAGAGAAAAGTTAATTTAACACTAGGAATGTCAAACTTTGATATAATTAATTAATGGGAACAAAAATAATTTGACAGTTATAAATATTAAATATGTGTTATATTTCCCATACTATTACTTCTCATTTGTAGTGTGAATGGTTCAGTTAGTACAGAACTTCAAATTAAAAGTTAAAAATACTCACCAACTTCTGACAGAAACACATTTAAGTGACCCATTAGATACCCTTCTAGTGTCCTTACCAACACTGCATATTAAAATTTTTAAATTACTTCTATTTAGGAAAAGAAATTTCTTTCAGAAGTAAAACACTGCATGAAAAAAAAAAAAGACTGTTTTACATTAAACTGGCCCCATTTACCTTTATTGCCCACAGTGTGAGCTGAGTCAGGAGAAAGACACTGAAGACAGCAGGACCCAGTGGCCTCACTGGCAAAGATATATTGGCACTGCTACCCAGAAGTGCTCAGGGAGGCAGGTGGGATGTTAACTTTGACACCAGGGTGGAAAGGGGAGTCACTGAGAGTTGACCTGGATAAGCCATAAGGAATTACATTGCTCCTACGACCACACTTGAGAAATTGTTTCACAATAGAGCACAAATACATTTCGCAGAACCTGGGTTTCTTTGTCAGCCTTGTTGTGCTATAACTTTATAGAAATAAAATTCCCGACTCTCAGTTTCAAATAATCCCTCCCAACTATGCTTACAAAAAGTGTTCTTTGAAGCTGTGGTGAACTGTGAAACTATTCAATAACAAGAAAATGCATTTTTATTGTGCTTTCCATGGAGAAATTAACACACCCACTCTGTTCAACGTGGGACAGCGTATGACTTGCTTTGGACACTGAAATACAAGAGGGAAGCTTTGGGAGCCATGCATGCTCTGTCCATCTACTGCTCCTGATTCCCTAACAACTGCCAAATTTTATACATTAGTCTAGATCCTAGAGTTAAGATAGCATAAACAAAGTAACAGCCCATCCATACTGCATATAAAGCATGGAATAAGATAAGGACTGTTTTTTTCTTTAGGAGGCTGAGATAGCTTACTTGGTAGACTGCTTGCCACATGGGCATGAGAAGCTCCGTTAGCTGAGCATGGTGGTGTTATAATATTACAACTATATTGTAATATATTATAGTATATAATATTATATTATATTTAATCCTAGCACTGGGGATGTAGAGAGAGGTGAATCCCTAGGGTGAGGGACAGCCAGACTAGTCTTTCTGGCAAGTTCTAGGCCACTGAGAAACACTGTCGCAGAAAAAAGGGTAGAAGTACCTAACGACTAGACTTCACCTGCACGTTCATGTTCACCTGCGCCCTACATACACACACACACACACACACACACACACACACACACACACACAGATGCACAGTAAAAAAGAGGCACAGAGTTGGAGGGCCATTACCTCTGCATAGTTCTGACTAATAAAGATGCCATTTCTCAAACTGCCATGCAGAAGGCCAAAGAGAAGACTGCTTGATATATACCCTTATTAATATTTTATTGCTATATACATGGCAGCACCATCAGGAAATGGAACTGTTAAAAATGAGAAAATATGCACTTTGTTTCTAAAACAAGCAGGCTTCCCAAAGATAAAGCCACCATGCATTTAAATCAAAAGTAACTCAACTTAAAAGCAAGCTATGTTCAAAAATGTAACTTTAGGTCAGAATACATCTTACAAAAGAACAGTGCTTTTAAAGTGCATCTTGAATATGTTAGTGCCTTCATATTTAATGTTTAAAAGTTAGTATAAATGATATGTAGTTAGAGTACTGGTGAGGGTTCTCCAAAGAAATAGTTCCAAAAGGATATACATATGTGTGTGTGTGTGTGTGTCTGTGTGTGTGTCTGTGTGTGTCTGTGTGTGTCTGTGTGTGTGTCTGTGTGTGTCTGTGTGTGTCTGTGTGTGTCTGTGTGTATCTCTGTTTGTGATATATGATACATACATGGATAATATATATATGGATATTTACATATAGATACGATAAATTTTATAGATATACTTAGAGCATTAATGAAATAATTACACATAAAGAGAAGTATAGGAAACTGGCTCATCTAATTATGGAAGCTGATAAGCCCAAGATCGACATCAGCATGCACACAGCCTACTACTACTAATAGTGTGAGTTTCAATGAACTATGAGTTCGAGTTCAAAGGCAGAAGAACTATGCCCCTGCCCGAGAGCAATCATGCTGATAGAATATACTCTTTCTTACTCATTTTTCATTCCATCCGCACCTCTAACAAACTGTATGGACCATACTCAGTCGGTAGGCAACTGTCTTTACTCATTTGCCACATTAAATGTTAATCTTATTTCCAAAATAAAACATATTCAAAAACAGTACAAGCATTATATTTGAACAAATAGCTGGACACTCCATGGTACAGCCAAGTGGATATATAAATTAACTGTTACAATTTGTAAGATGCTGAGATTAACTAAAAATAACAACTTTGTAATTCCAGCCAAGTGGATATATAAAATTAACTGTCACAGTTTGTAAGATATTGAGATTAACTAAAAATAACAACTTTGTAACTCAAAGGACCAAACATGCATCTCTCAAATACCACAGAGTCAGTAAGAGCAGCATTTTAATATTTGTTTTGATGTTCACTAGCTTCAGGCTATGTTTGTGTTTTGGTTCTGGAATAAGAGCAGGGACTCCCTCCCTATCCTCAAGTACTCACTAATTCATGTTAGTATCAGGCCTTAAGTTTCGAGGAACTATAATGCTATCAGCAAGCATTGACAATTTAGAAGAGCATAAAGTTTCCCAGATACTACTGCATTATTTATGATTATGCTGCCCCAAAACAACATCCTAAAAGGGATAAGCATGCATTCTATGAGTCAAGAATATATTTTAGCTGCATGGTTCTAGATCAGGGTTGTTCAGTGACTGTGATGAAGATTTCAGCTCAGGAATCTGGAAAGATGGCTCCGGAAGTGAAGTGTCTACTGCACAGCATGAAGACATGAGTTTGAATGCACGGCAGCCATATTTTAAAAAAATGAGCATGGTTGCATGCATCTTTAACCTTAGCTATAGGAGTAGAGATAGGTGAATATCTGGAGCTCACCAGCTAGCGACCTTGCACTTGTCTGAGTTTTGCTCACCACACTCACTCAATGTTCTTGTCACTCACTGGCCTTAGCCCAGTAAGACACGAAGATCCACCTCAATTCACTCTAGTTTCAGTGATATCTCAACATTACGACAACCTTGTGAAAGAGGAAAGTGCCACGCAAACTCTTTTACTCTACATTCTTTTAATGAAGAGCTTACTTTCAAGTTCCTTTAGCCAAAGATTCACAGGATTCTTCTTGTTGATCTTGCTCATCACCTTGGGTATCTGCCAACTTGGCCCACCCTCTGGTATTCTCTTTCACACCTTATTTACTGACCTACCCTTTACATGAAAGAATGCTAGAATGCTATCAGTCAGTGCTCAGTGCACCCAATCCTCTACAGGAGAGAGATATCCTATATTTCTTGAAAAAGATATCCATACTCCTATGTCTAATTACCCATCTGATCCTCAATTACCCTACTTACCCTCCCCTTATGTTTGTATCCATCTGCTAATGAAACCACTAAAAAGAGGACCTTCAACTGCCCTTGCTGTCAAAGCCAATGAGAACTTGTTCCTCAAGAGGTTCTGCATCCAATGCTTCCTCATCCCTTCTGCCCAATAGGCCCTTATTTGAAACGAGGTCTTCCAGCAACCTAGCGTGTGATATGACAACTATTGCCCATATAGTCAGGAGACCCGTAATGGTCTTAGTTTTGTTTCTGGCTGCACAGCTGAACCTGGGCTGTTTCTGCCTCAGCATTCTGCTTGTTATGAGTCATAGCTCCCAGCAGTAATTGTACCCTTTTGAGTTCTTAGAATCTTCCCCCAAGGAAGAGTTCTCTCCTCTGATCCCTGGATTTGGTTCCAACATGGCTTTAGTTTCTCTATTTCATACGTAAGACTTTATTCTCCACAGAAGAAAACTTCCTGTTGCCAGTTTCCTGCTTCTGAACCGAGAGTTCAACATCTCTATGTCATCAGCTGGTGTTGGGAACAAGAGTCCCTTTTTATTCTCAGGACATATTCCAAGTTATAAAATGAATACTTAAAACTTTGGACAACATTAAATCGCACATATACTGTGGTAGTTTGAATGAAAATGGCCTCCAAAGGGAGTGGCACTATTACAAGGTGTAGCCTTGTTGGAGGAAGTGTGTCACTGTGGGGGCAGACTTTGAGGTCTTTTTTGCTCAAGCTTCTCTCAGTGTGACAATCGGTCTACTTCCTGTTGGCTGCAAGCCAAGATGCAGCCAGCACCATGTCTGCCAGCACGCCGCCATGCTCCCTGACATGGACTGAACCTCTGAAACTGTAAGCAAACCACCCCAATTAAAATTTTTCTTTATAAGTGTTGCCATGGTCATGGTGCCTCTTCACAGCAATAGAAAACCCTAAGACATGTACTCTCTTTTTCTCTGTACATACATATACAAATTTAACATCTTTTCCACCTGAACTAGTAGAGTATCATGTACCATGAGCAGACCTTTTGCGTTCTGAGGTGTAACTGCAAAAGTAACACAAGTTTCTTTTTTCCTTCACAGTTGTCCAGGGAGCAACTTTGTTTTCACAATAGATCTTAACAACCTCATCATACAGGTTTTTGGGGTTTTTTTTTCTCATCTCTCCTTATTTAATCAGGAGTGTTTACCTTTTCATTTAAAGAATAATTTATAGTATATATACGTGTGTGTGTGTGTGTGTGTGTGTGTGTTTGTGTGTGTTCAGCATGACTTATCCTTGTGGCAAGACACCATTATTAAGCATGCCAAGAGTATTTGAATAAAAGCACGGTGATGTTACAACATTCATCTCATAATAAAGACACCTACTAAGAATTGATGGAAAAGCAGTACATACGATAAGCCAGAATAAAAATGGAAAAGTGGGATGATGGGAAATTTCATTACACTATTCAGAATTGTACACATTGTCACAATGCGAATAATCTCACAAAATTTGCATAAAATTTCCATTTGTAAACTATAGTTGACCACAATTAAATAAAACTATTAAAATCAAAAAGTATGGATAACAGACAACCACTAAGTCTGCATCATATCTGGCCTGTAAAAACATCTATTCCGCTTTGGGCCTGAGTCTTCTCTGTATGGTGTTGTCCTTCTACATAACATTAACAATGTGACTTTGTAGTTTTATAAGAAAGTGCCAGAACATGATGCCTAATGGACACATACAACAATTCTCAGTTCCACAGAGTTGTAATAGAGATAAAACCCGATAGAGAAGGTAAAACTTGTAAGCAACAGGGTTTGTACAAATGCTAGTGAACAACAATAGGCATAGATTCTCAAGGCAGAACTAAGAGAGCTCATTAAAACACAATGAATAGACTTTCCACTCCATATCTGCAGCCAGGGATAATGAAAGGCTGTCAGCACTATGGGGAAGTCTAAGGAGAAAGACCATGAGCGTCAGTGGTGATCACGAGCTCAGTGTCAGCCTGTGCCTCACCTGTAAAATGGGAAGAATGATAATGGACTAGATGAAATTAACCAGACCTGGACAATCTCAACTAATCAGGCTGTTGTATGCTTAACTTCTAAATCCTAGTATGGATAGGGAAGGGCCTGAGGTAAGCACAGGCTGGAGACAACACACTACTTTCTTTTCTAAGATCCCATTCCAATGGCCCCATTTCTGGGTGCTTACATGTGAAAAATATCTGCTTACTTGTAAGCATTTGTACTGGAGAAGAAGGCAGAGTTGATAGTAACTAAGCAAAGGAAGTTTTTGTTTTAATAATATGCTAATTTATTCCAGTATAAGCAATTGAGTCAATGGTTCTCATTTGTCCGACTCCTTTAAAACATCTTATGGGCTATTTTCAAGGAGAAAAGAAAATTCCATATTGAAAAATAAATCATTCTTTCTCCTACGTAAAGAGTAAAGGCCTAGAGTACAGTTAGGGAAGGTGAAAACTGTGAAATGGTCCTTACTGTTTGAACAGCCATTCCAATTAAAAAGCACCCTGGGATCGGTAGAGCACAGCCACCACGGAATGCAGGCATAAAAAGATCTGCTGGGAGCACCTGGAGAGACATTTTGGCGAGGGCCCTCCTAGAGCCAGCTGATCAATAGTATTCCTCACCTGTGTCGGAATACAGCCGGCATCACGGACGCTAACAAAGTGCAACACCTTCTTACTAAGACCACCTGAACCCAGCCTCAGTTGCTCCAGTTCCAGCTCCTGGGAATCAGCCCTCCTGAGGTCACACAGGCTGCGGGCAGCATGGCAGCAGAGAGGTTTGAAATTGCTTCAGCCACAGTCTGGGGGAGCACCTCAGAAACATGCCAGCCCTGTCATTTTTCTCTGCTCCTCAGAAGTCCTTTATGGGGCTCAGTGGGTCATCAGGCACATTTCATGCCCAGCTATAAACAAAAGGAGCAGATGTATGAGGGATTGATGGACTTACAAAGAGCCCAGCTTTACATCAAAGCTTAGGCCTGGGGTAAAAGGCTAAATCAAAGCCTTTCAAGTAAAGCTAATATGTGAAACTTTGATTTAATACAAGTGCAAAACTGAAAAAAAGAAAATGAAAAACTACCGAAAAATCAGAAGTTAAGCACAAGGAAGACAGAAGAGAAATAATGAAGTTACCACCGTGAAATTTATACATAGTGACTGTAGATATGCCATGACTCAGTGGGCCCTCATGTTCAGCAGGGACTAGATTTTTTCATCTTCTTGGCATGGAAAAGGGTAGAGCTCCCTACCTCCATACTCCACCTCATGCCTTTCTCCTCCTCATATCACTCACCATTTCTAAAGTAGATCCCTGAAATCATGCCCTAGCCCTGTGGTTTTTAAACAATAGGGACTACTTCTATACTCATTTGCTGAGGTTGAAGGTACTCAAACACCACCCAGTATAAATTCATCAAAGCCAAATAAGGCTTTAATGGAAAGAGAAGGTAGACTATATTTCTAGTAGTCCTCTCATTGTTGAAACTAAAGAACCTACGCCTG